>JAUIMX010000212.1:0-13841 GCA_033557805.1 Phaenonotum sp. SLE1380
TAAGTTTATTTTGTATAACATATGGCCTACTTAAAATCAACTGTTTTCAAGATATTCGCGAATTTATGAAAAAAAAAACAATTTTGCAGACTGGATGAAATGGCCCTGGGACTACTTTCCTAAAATTGCTATAGGTTCTTAGCTCTTCCGGTTTAACCGGAAGTGACCTCAACTTTGTTGGGAAGAAAATAGACAGTGTTTGTTTTTAGAAAGTACCTACATGAAAAAGTAATGATAATTTACCAATACAAGCATATACCTATTTTTCACCGTTTATGAATTATTAATTTTTTTGTGAAATTATTGACAGACGAAGTTTTTCGCAAATTATGAATTTTTGCATGTTATCTTATACGTTTTTCATATTTTTCTATCACATCTTCCAAATAATTGACCGTTTTGAAGATCCTCAGATCAAATTGAAACAAAATGTATACAGGGGGCGACAAATAAAATTTCGACTTTAATGTATTTCATTGGTATTTTTTGTTATTTCTTCGAAAAGCCCCACTAATGTCCGACAAACGGTGCAGTATGTATTAAACATCCAAACAAAAGTGAAAAATAAGAATGGTATTAGTGGTAATCAATTTAAGGGTTGCATGAAACCCCTAAATTCAATGTATCCGACAACAGATATGTCTCATAAGAATAGTTGGACAAGTTTACCCGTAGGTTTAAATATTTTTCCTTGGCGATTCTGAAAAAATCAGCTCAGTGGTAATAAATTGTTTATTTTCATAATTTTGGTATGTTCGGCGTGCCCGACACGCCAAACGGCCAAAAAATTTTGTCCGACAAATATCTTTCACTTTTCACAGTTAAAAAAACTATTGATTAAAATAAAAACTAACACAGTAGTCATAATTTTTTTTCTCGCATTAAATTCATGACTTTGTGACGACCTGTAGGAAAAACGCCTCACTCCCATACTTCGCTACTTTCAGGATTTGTTCGACTTGACGCAAATATCAAATACACAAAGTTTCAGCACTGTGGACATAAATATTATTCTTATGCCTGGGACCACGGACTACATAGTCAAATTGATTAATTTTCAAGATAATAAATGAAATACAAATTAACAGTTTAAGTAGCCATGACCAAATGTTTAGATGATTGTATACCGATTGGCAGAATTGTAGATATTCACATCACCTCGGTGGCAAACTTCACTGAAAACAAAAATGTAGATATTTTCACAGTATTTATTGAATGCAATAAAGTAGCAAGAGGTGAGACAATGGTTCTTTTAAGTAGTCAGGCCAAATAGAAACAACTGAAGGTGAACAAATCATCATTCTTATTTAAGCGAATTTCAATTTATCACATGAAATTGCCATTGCTTGATTCTTCGATCCGTAGATTGCATAGAAAATAATGGAGGAACGTTTCATAGTATTTTTATTATTGCTAATAATCCTTTGTTATTGTGTATTAGTACGGCATATCTTAATATTTATGTTGTCAAAAGAAATATTGTTTCTCATCCATTTTTCTACGACTTGAAAGTGATAAAACTAACTAACTGACCGACACAACGGCATATACTTATGGATATCCCGCAGAAACTCTAGAGCCTCCAGCATCCATCATGTTACGTCAGATGGACAAACCCAGAAAAAGAAATCTCCAGTAGGAGTCCCGAACCGATAGACCGGCGACCCGCTATCCTTCTCTCGCAGCTGGCGCTGATGGGGTCTCTCTCTCTAACAACGGTCAGATTGCCCGTGTCTTCTTCGCACGTAACATCACTTAAACTCAAAATTTCTATTTTATTTATTATATTGAAAATTAATGAATTCAGGTATAGGATACGTTTGATAAAAAATTCGGTGAATCTAGTCATCTACGTGCTAAAAGATTAAAATATGCATCCTGCCCTTTGAAAAAGTAATATTATGGGCGATAGATAATCACTCTATTTGGTTTGAAAAATCTAGGAGGCTGAAGCAGTAATAGAAAATTGAATTGTTATTATCTTATAGTGCATGTACCCAGGATTAATTCTTATTTGTCTTTTGGTCTATGTGATCTAGTCAATTTTTAGAAAAAACTGAATAACGCCGAATGCGGTTGGATAATGGACGTTATTTTCATATCAATAGAAAGCTATTTCTACAAGGAATCAATATTTTTACCTTTAGTATAACTTTTTTTAATTCAGAAAAAAAAAATTGTACCACCAGATCTGAAAATATTTAAGTTGAATTTGTTCCTTGGAGTAATATAATACAGATTAATCTTAGTGTTGCTTGAGTTCAATAAATGATTATTTATTCATTTATTGAAATTTGGATAGCTATTGCCATTTTGTATATAAATTTTGTGATCAATTCAAATGGACCACCGATATACACAAAAAATAGTTTTAATTGTTCATGTCTACTGATACTATTATTTTCATAAAAATTTTGCAAATCAATATCCAATATACAATTTCAGAGGTTTGATGAAGCCATATAGGCGAAACCGATGGGCTACACAAAAAATAAAAATAATTTCTATTCTTAACTGAAAAATTCCCCGAAATAGAAAATCCAAAACGAAAAATAACATGCGTTCTTCCTGTTATCGCGTTTGCGAAGTACAGTGGACCCCGCTTAATATGATCGCGGTTAATGTTATCACCCGCTGATTGTTATCAATTTAACCGTGTACGGGCCGCTTCTATACCGACCAATGTGAATTTTTCTGGTTATTGTAATCTAAGTCCGGTTAATGTTATCATTTTTGCCAGACTAGTTCTTAAAATTCTCAGTCTGCGAAAGTCCGTTACTAATTAATACAGATCTTCTTTGCTAGAAAAGATCAATTTATTGCCTTTTTCAGGACGACTGGATGCAATAAATTTTAGTTCAGTATGATTATTTGAAATAAATGTATTTCTAGTCAAAAAACTATTCTCTGTTTCTTTCAAAGTGCACCTACTGTGCGAAAGCTAGGCATGATAAACAAAAAACAATTTGGTTGTGTAATCCTAGTTTTATGTGAAGTTTGGAGAAGACGCACGCGTAAAATGTTCCCAAGCGAGTTGATTTGAGTTTTCCACCAAAAATGAGCCAAAGGAATGCAACGGCTCAGTTAAGAATATCCCACCCATTGCTGTTTTTATTGGCAGTATATTAGGCAACTAAAACATATTTTTGAATAAATATTTTGATGAAATGCAATTTATGTGCTATTATTTCCACACTGTATAATATGTAGGTACAATCTAACTCCTCAATTTTTTCATTTTCGGATAATGTAATCACCTGCGATAACATTAAGCGGGGTCCACTGTATTATCCAGTTGAAATTAAATCGTACACACTTCGTACACTGAAATTGAGTCCGCTTGTAATGAAATTAATATTGATCTTGCGTCATCATTTTCTTTGTTGAACCGATTACATATTTCTCTGAATCCCACTAAACGCATAAAATTGATATTTGGCAATCCACTAAATATCAAACAATCATTCGTCATCCATATGGATGTGTTGATATCAACAATATGTCGCTCATTGCCTGTGAAGAATATGAAAATCTCAGTTTAATTGTGGACATTTAGCTGAAATATAAAATTAGACAATGATCTATCTGGTATCTGGTATCTATTTCACTGATCGGTGTCTAACGTGATATTCCAGCGATATGTTCACAATAAAATGGAGATTCCTATACAGTGAGCAACAAAAGTAAAGCAAGAATTCATTCAGGTCGATTTTTATTTCCAATTTTACAATTTTTTTTTAACATTCTCAATATCAACCCCCTATCCCGCGGGGTAACTTAGCCCTCGATTTTTTTTTAATGGAACGAATACCTTTGTTTTACCTCAAATGAAAAGGTTTTGAATGCCCTTTCCAACGGTATGAAAAATATTGAATTCCGAATTTCGAGATATTCCATTTTTAATTTTATTATGATATCAGTGTTAGTTGAAAATATGAAATAAACTGGACGACAAGCTTATTTTTAAATTTTGTCAAAAAATCTGGATTTTTAATATTAATTCTACATCATTTTTTCAAGAAATCATTTTTTCTATTCCAACCACTCCTACAAACTACCCCTAATTTTTTTTTTAATATGAAGGGCAGGTTTTGCGTACATCATAGGAAAGACATTCGAATTACCAATTCAATGCCGTATTTATTTTTGTTTTCTGTTAATTAGTTTTTGAGATATTCATTCATCAAATTAGAAATAATTGAACTTCCATATTTTGAAATAAAAAAATGAATATCTCATAAACTAATTATTGGAAAACAAAAACAAAAACGTCATTGAATTGGTGATTTGAATGTCTTTCATATGATGTGCACAAAACCCACCCTTCCTATTGAAAAAATTAGGGGTAGTTTGTAGAGGGTGAGTGGTTGAAATAAAAAAATAGATTTTTTAGTAAAAAATATGTAGAATTGAAATTAAAAGTCGACCTGTTCCAGATTTTTTCGGCAAAAATAATAAATAAGCTTGTCATTCAGTTCATTTCATATTTTCAACATTGATATAATAAAATTAAAAATTGAATATCTCGAAAACTGTAAATCGGAATTCAATATTTTTTATATTTGTTGGAAAGAGTATTCAAAACCCTTTCTTTTGAGGTATAACAAAGGTATTCGTTCCATTAAAAAATATCGAGGGGTAAGTTACCCCGCGGAATAGGGGGTTGAAATTGAGAATGTTTTTCCAAAGAAAATTGTAAAATTGTAAATAAAAATCGATCTGTTTCAGGATTGTGGGATAAAACTCGTCATTTTTGGAAAAATGAATTTGTGTCTTACTTTTGGCGCCCACTGTACCTCACAGTTAAGCCTAGTTTACATCTTGATAGTGCTATCGCGATAGTACTATCATGATAGTTTCAATGTCAGCCATTATCATGGACTGTTACTTTCGTAATAGACTACTTTCATGATAGTAAGCTGTCATGATGACACTATCGCGATAGAACTATCACGGTGTAAACTGAGCTTTAAGCCTAGTTCGGACTAGGCTAGTAATTTAGTAAAGTAGCTAGTAATTTAGTGGCTAAATGTGTGCGAACCACAAAAAATTAGCCGAGTAGTTTAGTGAATGATTTAGTCGAGTAAATCCATTCTACTGTATTTTTATCGGGCGAGTAGCTCCCCCACCACGCGTTCGTTCCTACTGGTTCACCGGTTAAACAAGTCCGAATCTCTTGATTTAGTCTAGTACATAGTGCTCGCAAAAATGTCGTTTCGCTGGAGTGAAGAAACAACTTTCGGACATTCTCGAACTATCACAGTATTCTTTGGGATCTTTCAATGCTAATTCCTTCAGAAGACAATTAGTAGCTCCTGATTTATCTCTTCTATCGATCCATTTCGTACCCATAACTTCTTTCTCTTAATTACTCAAATTTCCTCTACCACCTCTTGTAAAACGGCGATTGCGATTACCTTAACCAGTTTATTAACTCTATTGCGTTGCAGGCTGTTCATCTTGCAAAACACCACTCACTTGTGTACTGTATTATAAACCGAGTGCGAACGATTTCTGTGTAGTAACGAGTATAAGCCACTAAATTACTCGCTACTTTACTAAATTATTAGCTTAGTCCGAACTAAGCTTTTAACTAGTGTGATATTGTTGAAATGGGTGTCGATCGATTGTATGATATTTGGTGGATTATCAATCAAATATCAATGTTCAAAGAAATGACGCAAGATTAATAACAATTTTATCACAACAGTACTCAAATTCAGTGTAGGGAGACTGTGTGATTTAATGTGAACGGTATAATGCAAAGCACATACTGTCGTTCTTGCAGTTCTTTGAAATGACGTCATCAGCGTCACCTTTGCCATTTGGTTGAACTGCGAATCGACTGTTTTGACAACCTCAGTCACTTTGAATGCTACCTTTTATCTGGACACATCGTAATAAGGAGGTTAATGCATGTTGGATGAATAACTTTCAGTATCAGGCTGAACAAGTTCAGTTCCTAAAGAGCTAGTTCACGAAAAATGTTGATAGTTTAGATGGTATCCACTTTAGCTGGACTTTCTTAATGTCAAGAGATTATTTCTGCACGAATTTTCGTTCACGAAATATTTAATATTATCTTTGAAACGTGAAGCACGATATTTGCTCAATAATAAAATTTATGGTACCTATAAAATATTCTGTTATTACCCCACTAGTATAAAAAAGGGTGCAATACATTCAAAAATTAGTTTGTAGAATTTGATTTTTGCGAAATGCAACCTTCAATAGCTATAGCTGCAATTGTTTTAACGGTTGTTCATGGTAGTCTCGGTAGTCTTGAAAACAATCAAATTCTAAAAGGAGAAGCTGTTCCTCGCTCGGATTCTAGTACAGTAACTATAATCATAATTTGTTTATTTCGTCAACTAAATAAGATACTACATCGTAATACAGTGGACCTCGCTTAATGTGATCGCGGTTAATGTTATCACCCGCTTATTGTTATCAATTTTGCCGGACGTTTCTATACTGACGAATGTAAATTTTTCTGGTTATTGTAATCAAACTTCGGTTGATGTTATCATTTTTGCCAGACTTGTTTTTGAAATTCTCAGTTGCGAAAGTCCGTTACTAATTTTACAAATGTTCTTTATTAGAAAAAATCAGTTTATTGCCTTTTTCAGGACCACAGAATGCAATAAATTTTAATTCGATATGATTGTTTGAAACAAATGTATTTCTAGTTGAAAAACAATTTTTTGGTTTTTCCAAAGTACATCTACTGTACGGAAGCATGATAAACACATAAATAAGAAACGATTTGGTTGTGTAATTTCAGTTTCATGTGAAGTTTGGAGAAGACGCACGTGATAGCAAACACACAAGCAAACATACAAAATACAGAATACAATCACTAATAACAATTTGCCAGCGCGTCGTTTCACGGTAATATCAAGACTGATGTGCTTCTCCCGATCCGGTCGGTACCCGATCAATCGGCGGTACTCGCCCAGCTGGCGGAAATTTTAAGGCTTTGCTATCACACGCGTAAAATATTCCCAAGTGAGTTGATTTGAGTTTTCATGAAAAAATAGCGATTTTGGAAACATTTGATGAAGCTCAGAAAATGAGTTAAAGGAATGCAACGGCACAGTTAAAAATATCCCATCCATTGTTGTTTTTTATTGGTAGTATATTAGTCAACTGACACATATTTGAAAAAAATATTTTGATGAAATACAATTCATGTGCCATTATTTCCACACTGTATAACACGTAGGTACAATCTACCTTCTCAATTTTTTAATTTTTGTATAATGTAATCACCCGCTTATTGTTATCAAAATCGTTTAGTCCCGATGCGACAACATCAAGCGGGGTCCACCGTAATTCTGCTCGACTTCAAGAAGATGATAATTAGGTCACTTAAAAGTGATTAAAGTCAATTGTTCAGTTTAGAGATGCAGTGGTGGAGAGCTAGAAACCCATCTGCAACAAAAGCGATTGGTTTACAAAAAAATTATAAAAAAAGATCTTCAGGTAATCGTAGGGCCTTCTCCATTATTCGGAAAAAAATAAACTTCTCTTCGCTTATCTCATAATAATTTCTAGTTTTAGTTTTGATCAAAATAGAACAATAGAACTATTACTTAAAAATGGAAATGATTAGACTTCTTTGGTAGTAACTTTATCAAGAGAAAAAGGTTGAAATGAAATAAAGTTGAGGTGAGTTTCTTCAACCTTCATTTACTTTCAATATTTTGTGCAATATGTTCACTTTCACTAGAGTATCAATGGGGAAATTCCACAAAAAACATTTATTTATCTTGTAGAGGAACTTCAAACTTGAATTTTGATATACTGGTGTCCCAGATTTTATTATCCAATGGATATCTTGCTTATTTATGAAGATATGAGAAAGATTCAATGGGATGAAGTAAACTATAACGGAAGGCCTTCAATTTGCATGTACCTCTCACTTTTTACAACTTCCGGTTAAACCGGAAATCACTACTAACTTTGTTATTTCAAATGGAACACCCTATACTAGGTGAATACGAAAACTTGCTCACCCCATTTATCTTTTTTATTTATTGAAACACCAAAATGAAATTTTGCAAGCATACTCTATACCAATTTTTCAAAATTTGAGCATGAGAAAACAAATAAAAGCATTTTCGGTTCAACCGGAAATGAACCATACATTGGTATTTCAAATGTTACCTGGTATATTTTCCACTTTTTTTCGAAGAGAAGTCAATTTCGAGTACAGTGATACTAAATTCGGCCATATTGAACAAAAAAAAAAATAGAAAAATTTTGGATCTTTTTTTGACAATTTTTTTTCTTTGGTAAATTCTCAATATGCTCTAAAATCATTTATAGTTAACATTTTAATTCATTTGAACAAAGTACAGTGAAGCAATAAACAAAAATCTAAAATCGAAACAGTTTTTCATGCACAACTTACTTTTTTCAAACAGAACTATATTCGTTCACTAGATTATTATGAAACTAGATTTTTTTACGAATTCAACAATGCCTAGTTTTTCCCATTACACTAACGAATTCCGTTGATATTTCAATAATTTTAGGATTTTTAATGCCTAACGCGGAATATATTTCTTGATAACAAAAAAACACAGTGTGCGGTTATCAAAGGCCATTCTTATGCGGGCCAACAATACATCGTAATGGTTGGTTCGAATGAATAAAAATGTTGACCACAACTGATTTTAGAGGATATTGAGAATCTACCGAAGAAAAAAATCAAATTAAAAAAAAATTCTTTTCCAAAGTTCCTTGTTCAATATTTTGGTATCACAATAACAAAGATGAACTCCATTTCCGGTTAAACCGGATTTCAATTTTTTCCTTCCAAAATTTTAGAAATTTGGTATAGAATACGCTTGGAAAGCACACTATTTTCAAATGTTTGTTTGCATATTATGCTTCTATGATATTTAATGCACGATGAAGGTACTCTTATAAAAAATACCAAAATTAATAGATTTCGAGAAAAATGCCATTAAACAAAGTACCCCACTACAACTTAGTGCTTACCTGAAATTAAAAATATCGCAGTGGCCATGTCAGTTTTGACGTTTAGAGCATATTTAAGTTCGTTTGTACTTATGACTTAGCAACGGTAGTAGTTGCCTAGCAACAACCACCATTACTATGGCAATGGTAGTAGTTGCATAACAACTACTACCGTTGCTAAGTCGCAAAGTTACTACTTTTGGATTAGAATTACCCCCAAAGTTCTCTATTTTATTTTTCCGAGAATATTTATTGATTACCTCACAAATTTGTACTATTTCTTCAATGGCAATTAGAATTAGTGCGTTTAATACTAACCATAAATATTTTTACAGTGTCGGCCACCTCCAACTTGTAAACCAGGCCACTTTTGCAACTATATCAATATTTGTGATGGTTCGACTAAGAAAAATTGTATGGAAGACGCCAATTGCTTTTTCCTCTGCATACTAGAAGACGAGGACTTATTGGATCATGAAAATAAAGTCGACACAGAAGAATTTATTGAGAGATACAATATTACTGGAGACTACCTAAACTGTCTTCCATCCTCGGACGTTTCATTGAATTGTCAGGATGCACAAAATATTTTAAATTGTTTATATAATGGAACTATACCAACTCAAGAATATACAACCAGCCTATTGGAAACTACAACTGATGATATCGGAGAACTATTGCCTGGTTTTAATGAGTCAGAATGCGTATCTGTTAAGGAAGGATGTGATATGCAATGTTATCTCCGTTCAAAAAAAGTGTTAAATTCTGAGAACATGTTAGATAAAATGAAGCTAAAACAATTAGTGAAGGAAGAAGCGGGACTCACAATAATACAAACGGAGCGTTGTATACCTAGAAATCTTCACATCAACAACTGTGAAATCAGTACAGGATTGTATAGGTGTCTTAAAACCGAAAGAGAATTCGTGACTCATAAGGTAAGAATTTCAATTTTTACGCAATAATCTACTTATGTTACAGTAAACGTATAACGACACTGCGTACAGGTCGTAACAACAGGGCGGACAAAACAACGGAGATCGCAACATTTAGTAGGGTCTGTGTTGATCACAATGATGAAAAATTCCATTATTGTCGCCACGACGCGACGCGACGTCGCGTCTCAAAATGCGTTTCAAAAGGTTTCTTAAAACTCAAAACATGTCAAAATACAGGGTGATTCGCGTAACACTTTCGTTAGAAACTTTTTATGTTCCCATTATTATTTTGGAACAAAATTTTGCGGTTAATTGTTTTACCATCTGATCTTTCAAAATGAAATATTTTCACTTTTCTATCACTTCCGGTTGAACCGGAAATTACTATCAACTTTGTTATTTTAAATAGAACAGCCTATATATTATTGCATATTTTGATTCTACACTGAAAAATAATGTAATTTTATTGGAATATGTATGTCTTTACACCCCACCGTTTTCGAGCTATTAGATAATATTCATTTGTTTTGCCAATTGCAGAATTGTTTAAAAAATCGTATCTTCTTTATTAGTCATGATAAAACTCTCATATTTTCAGCCAAGTTGAAGGAAGGCATAGGGAATAGAGGTGCAAATCCAACTTTTGTTACTGAATTATAAAGGGACTGCACAAGAAATTTTCAAACTTTGAACATTTCAAATACTCGAAACTCACTTTTTTCAAATTAAACACCCTATATATTTTCATGTCATCAGACTCTCTTTTTGAAGGTCTTCATATTTCATTAACAATGCCCTATATCTAATGTTGACCGTTTTGGAGATAATAAATAAAATATAAATTTTATATTATTTTTATGGCGGTAAATACCGAGTGTTGTCAAATTTTGCGACATTACTCTACCACCACATTCTACATGTGTAAGTTGCAAAAATACCTCGATAAACTTTTTTCGGAAGACACTTTGTAAGAAAGATATAACCTCACAAAGAAAATCGCACATGAATGCATTCTGGGGAGAAACCATTTACCTGCATCATCACAAAATGTCATATATCTTTCTTAGTGAGCGATTCAGAGAAAAAGATAATTGAAATGTTTTTGCGAATTGCACATGTAAAATGTGGTGGTGGAGTAATGTCCCAAAATTTGACAACACTCGGTATTTACCGCCATGAAAATGGTATAAAATTTATATTTTATTTATTATCTTGAAAACGGTCAACATTAGGTTCATAAAATTTGAAGTCTTACAAAAAGAGAATCTGATGACATAAAAATATACAGGGTGTTTCATTTGAAAACAGTGAGTTTCGAGGATTTGAAATGTTCAAAGTTTGAAAATTTTTTGTGCAGCTCCTGTATAATTCAGCAACAAAAGTTTAATTTGCACCAATTCTCTATGCCTTTCTTCAACTAATAAAGAAGATACGAATGAATATTATCTAATATCTCGAAAACGGTGAGGTATAAAGGCATACATGTCCTAATAAAGTTACCTTATTTTAGAATGTAGAATCAAAATATATAACAATATATAGGGTGTTTTATTTGAAATAACAAAGTTTACAGTCATTTCCGGTTTAACCGGAAGTGACAAAAAATGATAAAATTTTATTTTGGAAGATCAGATGCTAAAACTCCTAATAACAAAATTTCATCCCAAAATAATGATGAGAACCTTGGAAACTTTTAATGAATGGGTTGCGTGAATCACCCTGTATGTCACCATGTAACTCGCGTTAACTACGCATATTCTTCGTGCATGATCAGCGTATAATATTCGTTTGTTCCCCGTGTGCTCCGAGCATAGTCCGCGTTGCTGAAGCGATTAGTCTTTAGTTCTTTGCTTGTTCTTGAGCTAAGACGTCGTTGAAATGAAGGATAAACATTTATTAGAATCTGTACGTCATTATGAATTGTTGTATAATTTACAACATACAAAATCCAAGGTGTCTCGGTGAGATAGTAGAGCAAAAGATTAGGGAGAAGGCGATAGTTTGAAAAATTGATTTTTGGCAGATGTTATATGGGTTATAGGAAGACCTCAAATGAAATATTTACTTAAATTTCTCACTTCCGATTGAACCGGAAGTACTAGCCTTATTGAAATAAGGAAGACTACATAATATTCACATTTTTGAACTTGTCATGAATGAACAATAATTTTCTTGTCAAAATGTCTATACTTATCTCTAACCGTTTGAGATATAATAATTTTCCTACAAAATTATTAACAGATGCAATTTCTTCATAATTCAATGTTTACAAGGTTAAATATTTATTTATCGCTAACGCATGCAGGTAAGATCGAGGGATAAGGGTCTGTTTTACTTGTTGGATCACTTCATGGAGGAAATAAATATACTGGTAGTGTTTCATAGCTTATGGAACCTAAAGAATTTCAATTGATATAAACACAATATCTTCAAATTAAATGATATCATACTCTTTCATGCTACTGAAAGGTGGTCAAAATATCTACAAATTTGATTGATGATGTTTCTATGCTATCTGTTATCGTTTTCTAGAAATTAATTTTTTTCCATGTTGGACTTTTTCGGCTGGGGTGTCCATGATGAAATAGTGAATATAGTGAATTGTCAAAACAATTTTAATTTATTGAAATACATTTTCAATAACTTAAAATTGTTTTGACAATTGACATTGAAAATGTATTTGTCGTATCTAAATCGCAGCAAAAGTACAAAAGAACGTCAGAAAATATTCAAAAACTGTAAATAATGTTCAAAGTGTTCACCTCCTTGCTCTGAACATATTTTTGTACGAATTACCATGACTTGATGGGGTGCTTTATAAATAAACTCTCTCAACGATTCATTATAAGCACCCAATATTCTCTTACGCATGTCTTCTTAAGTGATCGATGGCAGTGAATATGCCAAATTTTCAATGAATCCCCAAACTAAAAAATCTATCTGGCTCAGATCTGGTGATCGAGGTGGCCATCAAACGGGTGCATTAGATCCTAACCACTTATGATTTACTAAACTCACGACAGGTTCTATCAATTATTATACCGCCCTCACAATAAATAATTAGTAGATTTGAATAATCTATATAAATGGAAACCATGTCAACAAAAATGTATCTAACAATTTACTCTATTTACGCAAGTTGATTGTTTTGTTGCCATAGACACCCCAGAAATAACAAAACTAACAAAAAAAGTCCAGCATAAAAAGAGTAATGTCTTGAAAACGGTAGGAGATAGCATCAATAAATTTTGTAAATATTTTGACCACCTTTAAGTGAAATGAAAGATTATGATAGCATCCCATTTAAAGAAATTAAAGGCAGCCACACATGATACAGTGTAATTGCGCAAGCTTGGACTTGTACAAATTCAGGTATTTTCAAGCCGACCACAAACGGCTCAAGCATGCTTGCACAAATATCATTTCACGTGCGTGCGTGCGTACCTGCTCCATTTAAAACAATATCATTTTTGAAAGTGAGCGTTTGGTTCTAATTTTCGGTATTGTTCAATTAATTTATTATAAGCAGCATTTTTTTTGTCCGTCTGATAGTAGTCTTTACTTTTTATTTGCCAAAGACATGGCTCATTTCTGTAAATATTTATAAATTGTTCCATAATATCGCGAACTCCACATGCGTACGTGTAGGTGGCTAGAACAGTACTGAAACGTGCTCCCACACACGTTCATGTAAACTTGCGTAAACGCAAATTTGCACAAGTTCAGAATTGAAATTTGTAACTTTTTAAAGAACTTCTGCAAGTGAACAACTTGTGCAATTACCTTCCAACAGACGATACAGTATACTTGCGCAAGTCCAAGCTTGCGCCTTTAAAGACAGCCACACATGATACAGTATACTTGCGCAAGCTTGGACTTGCGCAAGTATACTGTATCGTCTGTTGGAAGATAATT
>JAUIMX010000213.1:0-13839 GCA_033557805.1 Phaenonotum sp. SLE1380
GGGGTATTGGGAGTCACTTAAGAGACATTGGTTGTTATTATTACAATATTTCAGTCTTTCATTTTCCTCGTTTTTAGTAATTATGTACATTGTATCAACAACTGAAAAATACATAAAATTTTCGAGTATCGTATCAGATTTTATTTATAATATGCAAAAAACATAAATGCAGTGATGACTCTCATCACCCACATGTCTGGGTAATAAGAGTCAACATCGTTTAGTTGGATTAGTTTGGGTTTTCAGATGGTTATTCGTGGATTTCTTTTGAAGAAACTTTGCATCCAGTCCAATAAAACTGTGTGCTTCATTTATGTTTTTGTACCCACTAAAATGCTGTTATATGCAATTAGTCTACTGTTGAACCATGAAAGAGGTTACTAAAGAGCAGAACACGTTCTGATAACAAATTTACTTGCTTTAAGTTGTAGATATAGGATGTTTTCCTAATGTGGCCTTACAAAATTTATCATTCTTTATTCTCCTTCATAAGTACGAGGGTGACTCTGATTACCCCAATGGCCGTTATCAAATTTATTTTGAATTGTAACATGATCGACACCAGATATCAATCATAAGATTTGATACCATCTAAGATCACCCAATGATCTATGTTGTATCATTTATTCAATAGCGAAAATCACAAATATTTGTACTTGGGGCACAGTTTGTTATTCTGAAAAATTTATATTGGTCAAAGAAAGGACATTTGTGTTTCCCTGATGACGTGGGCACTCTTAGCGATCAGTAGCGTATGGCAGCGAAAAAGAGGTTCCCATGCAACATAAATGTATTTAGAAAATGTGCTCATTCCGTCTATTTTGAATTGACCCTCATTACCCAGTGACTCTCATTCCCCCGATCTCCCCTAATAATAAAAGATGCAAATGAGTGGTAAAAAGACCTATGCGAAACATATCTACATGACAGCGACCCCAAATAATATCAAGAAGGTACATACATAAATATGTATATAAACGCATAAGTTGTGACAAATTGAAGGGAAGATAGAATAAAATGAAAAATAATGGAGCATTAAAATTAAAGTAAGTGCATACTTGAACAAAAAAAGAGTGAAGTGTGCGGCTGAAGACCGCTTAAGACAAATGTAAACACAACAATAAAAACCAGTTTGTGGTTTTTGTATCGTCACTTTGACAAGTGGATCTTAGTAGGTAGGCCCGCACGTTTCGCGAGATTCTTTAGTCTGATTCGAGTCGATCAAGAATTGAAGCACCATCGGTCATTCTGTCAAATACCTTGCCATTTATTTCACTCCTTTTTGATGGCTTATTTTCCATCAACTTTTGGATTTGAGTGGTTGTGTTGGTCTCACTATTTCAAAGGGTCCGCTTGCAATAAAAAAAGTCTAGCCCAAAATTTTTATTAATATTTTTATTCAAATAGAAAAACGTCTAAAGAAGGCGTGAATATGTCGAAATTTTTCAAAGAGGAATTGTAGGTTTACGGTATGTCCTAGCTAAACACGACAAATGCGGCGTATCGCATTTGCCCTGTTTAGGTAGGACATAGCGTTACTGTATAACAACTGAAAGGTATTTAAATAGGTAATTTAGATAAAATACTTCTCTAAAAAGGTAATTTAAAGAAGTATTTTTCACAATTTCGGATCTGGGATTTTCGAGGTATTCAATTTTCAAGTTAATCATGATATCAGTACTTATTTTCCATTTTTGACAAAAAAATCGTTAACAAGTTGATTTTTAATTTCAATTCCACATAGCTTTTTGTTGAAATTATTTTTGTTTATGTCAACCACATATCCCTTTATAAACTACCATGTTTTTTTAAATAGATAAAGTGGTTATTTTTTGCACATAGTACATATGAAAGATATTCAAATTACCTATTTAAAGACATATCTTCTTATTTCGATTTAGATTAGATTTATAAACGTTTATTGTTTAACGCTATTACTTATTTCATTTCTTCACATTTTGACAAAATTAAGTTTTCTTCATCAGGATGAATTGTTTAATAGGCATAAAATGTAAAACTGTCTCCAAAAATGGAATTTGTTTTTTAAATAGTTATTCTTATTTTTGATTTCAAATTATTACTGGCAAAAAATTTTTGTCTTTCTTGTATACTCAGATTTAACAATTTAAATGTAGAAATTTTCATTCAAAATTAAATTATAATTGTTAAAAAAAAAATTATGTATCTGTTTTATACCTATGTATATGTTTTGGAATCAATTTTGATATTTATTGTTTCTGAAATGAGTTATATCCAAAATTTTTGTTTTATTAATTTAAACGTGTGATTTTATTCTAAACAATGTTTGGAAAAGGCTGTTGTATTTGACCTTGTTCTATCAGATTTATGTTGATATAATTTATTTTCAAATTGTTCTGACGTAGTACCAATATAAATTTTGTTACAAGTATTACAATTAATTTGTCAATGTACACTACATAAGGAAGTATAAAACAGTTGTTTAATTTAATACGATATTAACTTATTTTTGGTAGTTTCTAATCTTATTGTTTAATTAAATCAACATGGCAAAAGCCCGCAATAAAATCCAAAGAATAATTATTGATCATCGACAAACAAATTTAAGTAGTATTATTATATACCGTAATATATACTAATAAGGATTTCTTCTATTGCAGATTTTGTGTGCTGTTCACATGCAACAGGAACTTGCAAGAGCGTATGCGAGAAGGTAAGCCAAAAAAATTCACAAAAGGATGCGGAAAAATTCCGTCAAGCACTTCAAAAATAAACAGTTGAAGTTATCTTTTTGAAGTACACTCAAAATTTTTGGGCAGACGAAAATATACACAGACACCTTCAGATCTTCAAAGCGTCTAAGCGACATGGTAGAGTTCTTTTCATGTGATTCGGAGTCGGCTATCAAAATAATTCGGCCGTGTTTTCTTTTATTCATCAAAGAACATTTATAAGTTTGATTAACAGCGGCTCAAAGCTTTTGTTTTGCATTCTCAGGCCATAAAGCTGTGGTGAATTTTCCTTTGATTTGAAAACCTCCGCTCCACTGGGAGTTTTGTTTATCTCGGTTACAGATGAAGCGTCCCGAGACGCGGTGGAAGGCAAGGAAAACAACGTCTATCGAGGTATTAATTATAAAGTTTAAACTTAGAAATAATTCTGGCTTGTGGCCAAAATCTACGCGACATGTCGCCAAATCCAAATCATTAAGATCCGCTTCTTTTTCGTCCGTTTCATTTCTTTCTTTTATGCGGACTATATTTATGATCTCTCATGACTGAACTTTCAATTAAGATCCGAGGATTGCGTGGGTATAGTTAGCACTTGTTTCAGGTCGTTTTTTCATTTTCGAAATTTTAGAAGTACTAAGTTGAATCAAGATTAACTATGATTTGTACGGAGGGTGAAATTGATAATTGGACCAAAGAATCATTTGTTGAGTTCACAAAATTTATTGGGTATTGTGTTTGTCACGGAGTTGAGATTTAGAAATCATGTTTCTATACTTACACAGAGAACTTACTCCGTTTTGAAACTCCTTTATTCCGGTAAACATTTCCTTAATAAATACCTTCGCTGTAAACTTTGCGATGCATTAGTGTCGCCCATGTTCAACTATTATGTCGTATTGTACGACCCATGGATGGATTCCTACATTAAGGTTCGCATCTAGAGAGTTCAGAACTCGTGCCTTCGCTTTTTGTATGGAATAAGGCATTACGACTTATAGTGGACCGGATGGTTAAACATGTCAAGTCGTCGGCTTCACCATATGGCATGTTTATATCACAAGATGATCTTCTGCTGAACCCCTTCATACCTGTTTGAAAATCTGTCGTTCAGTACTGATATGCATAATTTGAATATTAGATTCACGTTGATAATACCACAGCACAGGTTGCATCTTTTTAGACGGTGTTTGTGTATAATGTGTTTCTTACCAGCTTGAGGTTAGGTCGATTTTTATTTCAAGGAGGATATCTTCTTATGCCAGACATTGATATCTAACTAAAACCCTCAAGTGGGATCATGTAATGGTATATCGTTGAAAAAGTCTTTCGATTCTCAACTCGTCACTGTAATTTTTTTTAATACCAATCGATTTGTTTGGTTATTGAAAGAAATGAAAATATTTTCCAATGTTTGAATAAATGCCCCATACCTTCCAAACAAATCATCCGATTTTGAAAATTTATACGGCGATGTATTGGAAATCGAAAGACCTTTTCAACGATATACTATATATCCCCTCTTCAGGTTTGAAAATCTTGAAGTGTCGCTACCCCTACCTAAACCTTGTCATAGAAATCGACCTATTTCTGGATTTTCCTATTCAAATTGTTATTACTAAAATAATGAATTTATGTGCTATTTTACGGTCAAAGATAGAGCGAAACTAAATAACATATGGTTATATCTCAAAAATGGTTCAAAATATTAAATCATTGTATATGACAAACAAGTCGTGAGTTTAAGCGTACTTTCGAGTACTTGTATTAGCTTCAAAGTCCTTGCAATCGCTTGGTTTTATTTTGGCGTCGCGACGCTCAAATTAAAAAGGATGTCATCATTATTTTTTACCCCAAAAAGCAGACTTTTGCTGTTGTAATCAGATGGTTTTTACAGAATTTGAATATCTTTATCGGTCCTCAAGATATCGGTGTCCGGAGTTTCAAGTGGGCAAACCTGTATATCAGATGATGGCAAAAAGCCCCAATCTATTCACATCTTAGGTAGAAATTGGGAACAAAGGGAACTTAAACCCTTATAATAGGCGTGAAGCATTTAATGACCTCTTGCCCAAGATATTCAGCGGAGAACTCTCAGGGATGACCATCTGTAAAATATATTCAAGTCGTTTGTGTAATCAGCATATTTTACTCATACAAATTATTTATTCTTGTTTATTATGTCCCTAGCACCGGGCAGATCAACTGGACGAGCTGGGCACGATCTGCCAAAAACCAAAACAAAACCAAAAACCTGGCCCTGACATCGGGCAGATCGCCTGGACGATCCACAAAAACCCGAGCAGTCATAAATTGAGACATAATAAGCAAGAATAAATAAATGAATTATTCATATATTCATCTACCCGGTGTCAGGGTCAGGTTTTTGGCAGATCGTGCTCAACTCGTCCAGGTGACCTTCCCGGTGCTAGGGACATAATAAACAAGAATAAATAATTGAATTGATCGTATAAGTGAAATACATCGTTCATTCACCAAGGAATATGCAAACAAGTTTAGACATACTTTACAGATGGTCATCCCTGAGTGTTCTCCTCTGAACATCTGGGACAAAAAGCCATTAAATTCTTCACGCCTATTATGAGGGTTCAAGTTCCCTTTATTTTCAGTTTCTACCTAAGATGTCCATAGATTGGGTCTTTTTGCCCAATTTTCATTTGAGAGAGTTTAAAAATAGGGGTCTGTCAAACCACACATTGGTGGTAAGTACAAAATTTTTGCATATCAGTGGTTAAGGGTTAATTTTTTAAGATTCGAATGTCATTTACCAATAGGTGTCCCCTTGGGAATTGTATGCCAATTTTCAGCCAGAAACCCAGCCACTTCTCCGGGTCTAACAACTTTCGGTAACAACTCTACGGGAAACCCAGCATTTTTAAGGGTTTCCTCATTCCATTGGACGTTTTTGCAATCGAAATAACCCCAACTTGCAGCGTTCTGGACCGACATGATTGGCTGTTCCAGGTTGCAGAGCATAGCTACGGCAAAATCATGAATTGTGCCTGCACAGTTGTATTTTTGCAGTTTTTCCGGTCTGTAAGATTCAACTTTGTTATTAAGAACGACTTAGACAATTCGTATTACTTATTTTTGGCCATCCAGAAGAGTGTTGCACAACCAAACCCACTGTACGTTGGTAAATGCGTTTGCCCTTTTGGGAGGGTTTCTAAAAATGCTGAATCACATCTAGAGTCCTGCCAGGTGTAGAGGTGGGAGACCTTATTTTGGCGAATGTCATATCTTACTAGGGCACCATCTTTTTCGACTTTTTCCCATGCTTCGACTCCATCTTTGTTATTCCAAAGCATCACACCATGCATTTGACCACATACACCAATGTTTTCCACCTGTTAGGGCAGTGAATTGTTATTTTTGGATTTGGAAAGATTAGATAGATATGGGTGAAAGCAAATCTTGAATTACTCTTAAAATATCAATAAAAACAATACGAGTAGCAAAGTGATAAGATTGTGAATGGCATTGAGCTGTCCATGAAAGAGGAACTCTTAAGAGCAGCTGCTGACATGGAAACTGGAAAAGCCATTAGTGTAGATGTGGAACTGATGGAAGCAATTAAGAAGGTATGTAAGATGTATAACCAACTACTGAAAAATCACCATTTTCCAAATGACTGGAAAACAGCACAGATTGTTAAAATGATAATGATGCCCCTCATAACTGAACACCATATGTTAGATGGTTGTGGAAGTATCCTTAGTTGCAGGCTCTGCCGTATTCTCCTTTATCAAGTAACGGATAGTGCCTCTTCTCAAAGAGACTAGCACCTTCCGAAGGGAAGATAATAATACACGACCATGTTGTACCCTGGAAAAAGTCTTTGACCTATCTTGGAGTACTAGACTCTAGACTAACCTACTATCACCACACTAAATACGTGATAGGTAGAGCAGTTGGTAGATTCAAGCAACTCTATCCAATTGCAAAATCATACAGCCTGACTCCTGTGAATGCAGGCAGGCTGTATAAAATCTTCATAAGATCTACTATACTGACATATGCTTGTTAAAGCTGGTATCCCATGGTGAGTTCATCAGCCAAAATTCACCTCCAGAACAGATTTTTAAGATCTTTTTCAGGTAGAACCGCCTTTCAGGAGTTGAACAGTTCGGAACTGGTTTTGTGGGATAAGCATCTTTCAGGTTCACCACACTGTTTTGATCCCTGTGGTATACCCATGCTGGTGATCTCCATTCGGACACTGTGTAATTGATTTTAATCCTTCAATTGCCTTCTGTTTACTAAATAGGACTTTATTATTTGAAGTGATAGTCCTCTGATTCCGTGGTGTTACAAATTTGAGGAGTAAGATTTTGTGTGGTACACTGTCGAAGGTCTTTAGCTAGTCACAGTGAGTTGCCCTTTGGTGTCATTTAGTTTCAAAAGATTTTCATTGAACCAATATTACTAGCTACCATGAGACTGTTCTTGGAGGTTTGTTCCAATTCAACTTGAGTATATTCAACATTTGTCAGTGTAATGTCATCTGCATACAGAAGTGTTTTTATATTGATGTTGTAGGGCAAATCATTCATATACACCAAGAAAAGCAACGGGCCCAAAACTGATCCCTGTGGTACTCCACACTCAATGTCTTATGGTACTCTGATACTTAGGCCCAATAGATTCACCTCCTAATAAACTTATTTGGCTAATAAAATGCAATGACATCCTTCAAAACTATAAATGTGTCTTATTTGTAGCAAGACATAAGAGCTCTGAAGGTTGTCATAGCGATTTATTAACCAAATAACTTTATTAGTAGGTGAATCTCTTGGCCCTCATTGTAGCAGGTGTTTAGTTTTCATGATAACCAGATATAATTCTTTCCCTCATAGTTGGTTAGAAGATTTTTGTTTGTTGAATGTGATGGTCGAATTTAATCCCATTTGGGGTTCCTCAGGGGTCAAACTTGGGTCCCTTACTCTTTCTTTTTTTCATGGAAGACCTCAATTCTATTTTTTCTGTAGAGCCAAAGATCTCAAACTTTATGCTGAGATCTCTGGAGCTGCTGATGGTGCTCTGTTGCACAATAATCTTATTTCATGTGTCAATGAAGATTGATGATTTCATACGATAAATACACACAATCAACGAAAGATTAAAACTGTTTAAAATAAAACTAAACACAAAAAAACATGAAAATAAAGCATACTATTTTTTTTAATCGTGAAAATGTAAAATAACTATGGATAAATCATTTTGAACAGTTGTCTAAGATAATATCGTGCCAAATAAATAATTGTTTATATCAAAATTTGAATTCTTTTAATAAGTAAATAAACAAAGAAAATAAATTTAATTATAAATAAGAATTTTATAGTTTTAACGAAACATACACAAACTTAAAACTATTTATTTTGATTAAGTAAAATCAAGAACGAACAAAATCATTACCTGTCGCAGTAAATCTTTCGGGAGCTTAGCCACGCACGTATTCAAGGCAGAGATGATTTTTGGAACATCCTGTTTATTCCCATCAGTCCCCTGGTCACTCGGAACGTTTGATTGCGTATCTTTAGAATGTTTCGCTAAAATCTCATTGTTAGCAATATTTACCACGACTACCTTAACAGAGGTAGTCCCAATGTCGATTCCCAGTACGAGATGTTTATCACACATCGTATAAATCTAAAAAAAAATACGGAACTTGTACTTGTACTGCATCCCACATTAATTAAAATAAGATCAGAATCATTATTCATGTTAATATGCTTGCCAAAAGCTATTAAATCAGTAATTGCTCTAAAATCTAAAGCTTATTTATAACGCTACATAAATTTTTATCTTTGAGAGACAATTTATTAAATAAAAACAAAAAAGCTTTTATTTTTAGCTGACAGTTTGCAATACAAAAATAAAATTGGCATTGTTTGTTCATCTAATTATTTTACAAGAACACGAGTTATAGGTTTATTTATTTTATCTATGTAAACGTTTTAATTCGCGTAAATTTAAAATACATAAGTGACGTTTGCATTTCTTTTGTTTCCACCAGAAATCAAAGCCTACTTAGAAATTAAAAATGTACACTGCATTCCTTTAGAAATTAAGCAAAAAATACCCAAGAAAATTTACTTACGCGCAAAGAAGCCGTTGACAAGCGAATGAAAGGAAGTTTCTATAGAAATGCCAACAAATTTTGGCAAGTTTTGCTCCCCTCAAGAGCGATCCTATTGATAGGCGCTCTTATTATGCTAAAGTAAACAACAATGCGTTGATTGACGTTAAACAAACAATGTTTATATTGAACCGTTGATATACCAGTGTTATCAAACATCAGCACCGTGAATTACACGGGCTACTAAAAATTACGGCGAGATAATCGAACGTTTGTTTTAACTTATTACCAATTCGAATCTGCCGCGGTCTTCCCGTTCTTGATGAATATTTATTGGCTCCTTCCTTTTTAAGGGTGAAAAATCAATGCACACGTTAATTTATCAAACAAATTTATTTTTAGAACGAATGATCCTTATACTAATGGATTTCCGATACAGAAAACCGTCGGTACTTGCCGCGATTTATTTTTGTTTACAAAATAAGGCCGGTTTTTATTGGTTGTGGGTGCGTTCGAGCACCCAACTGTCAGGCCTGTTTCTGGTTCTATTATTTGAATTATCATAATGAGCAAATTGGTGTAATTTTCTCACTGGTTGTTTATAGAATGAATTGCAAATTTCAACAGATTAGGCTCAATTTACTCACTTATTTTATGTTTAAAACACGTGGATAACACGTCAAGTTTCATCAATTTGCTTTATAACTACTAGCGGTTTCTAATCACAGATTTCTAGCACAATTTTTAAAATCTAGCAACTTGGACAGAAGCTTTCCGTGATACTGATCTGTGGTTAATAATGCGATAAAAATTCATTCTATGAAGTAAACAATCTTAATAAAAGTTTGGTTTGGTATAATTTATTTATTGTTAAACATACAACTCGTTCATACAACTCCTAGTTTTCAGTAGTTGATGAATGCTGTCACAGTTTTGAAAGAGTTTCAAAACTGTGACGCTGTTGAGTCAGAGAATTTTACCTAGTTAATAGGTAAAATTCTCTGTGTTGAGTAGATGGATTGAAAAATTCATTCAAAATATATAATAACACTTGCTGATGTACCTAATCCATCTATCCACACGCTATAAGCAATTAGATC
Source organism: Phaenonotum sp. SLE1380 (assembly GCA_033557805.1). Classification (NCBI taxonomy): domain Eukaryota; kingdom Metazoa; phylum Arthropoda; class Insecta; order Coleoptera; family Hydrophilidae; genus Phaenonotum; species Phaenonotum sp. SLE1380. Next base: position 9,909 of record JAUIMX010000213.1, read on the forward strand.
TAGTCGATTTTTTCGGAAACTTGCATCAAGATGCGATGTTCACTTTTGACGAACGCGCCCTAAAAACATCAACTTGCCACAGCCAATCAGAATCGTCTGTCAGTAGTGTCAGTTTCCCGCAGGCGCAACCAATCGCCATTCTGGTTGCATAAACAAAATATTTCGTTGTATTAAATTTGTTAATGAGTTGAATGTCAAAGATGAAGATGGCTGACGGTTCGACGATTTTGCGAAGGAACAGACCGGGCACAAAAGCGAAAGTGAGTTATTTGTTTGGTTATCTAGCCAGGGAACACCCACTAAAATATGGCGTTAATCGATATCGACCTTAAAAAAATAATACTGTTAACTCGGTGTAGAATTGGAATGGGGACAGCAAATGCAAATTTTTGTTGTTTTAGGACTTTTGTCGATGGCCGGATGAGGCATTTGAAGAAATGGACAGCACATTAGCTGTTCAGCAATATATTCAACAGTTGATTAGGAAAGAACCGTCTAATATAGATCTTATTTTGAAAATGCCCGATGCTCAAGACGAAGGTGTTTGGAAATACGAACATTTGAGGTAGGTTGGCTTCTTTACGCTAGCTACAGACGTTACGGTAAACCGTACTGTTTGGAGACAAGAACGGGGTACCTGAACGTCTGTGGGTGCTTCTTGATTCTTGTTTTCGACAAATGAGGGCTGTAAACCAGACCAGACCCAATCTAGCGATCATAAATGAGCCTTGCTTCGATAAATTAGTGCTTTAATTCAGACCATAGCTGATCTAGCGACCAAACACGTTCCGGTAACCTATACTCCAGTTAGCGAGTCTGAAACAAGAGTTTTTTTATCTTAGAGAGTGTGTATCTGCTGTTTTGATTTAGAAAACGAATATGTTTCTCTCAATTTGTGACGTTTCTCACTTTTCGAAAATATAGATAGATAAAATACAGAGTGAGCCAAAATGATTGACCGATGTTCTGCCAAGGGATAAAATTTTTATAGTTGGCATTACTGTTAGTCAAATTTCACCCATAGGCGTCCCGAAATAGCTGTCATTCCAAATAGGTTAGGTCAAATACAAGATGAATTTCAATTAATTAATCAGGGTGCTTTTGAACTCGAAAATTGAATTAGACAGTTATCTATCGATTATCCATTTCTTTTATTGCTAAATGAGAAGATATTTATGCAATATACTTGTGTTTCAAGGAAAATATCAAACTTACAAATGTTAGGACCGCTACTGACGTTTGGTTACAAACCCTGATTCTAACTTGATAGAGCAAAATCCCCAACTTTTCAAGCGGGAGATTTAAACGTCGGTCAATCAGTTTAGCTCACTCTGTATTATGTTGTATAATTGTACTGACCTGTTTGAGCTTAAACGTCTATATATTTCATGTGCTGAAGAACTTAGATGACTGAATTGAGTCAATAATTACGGTTACAAAATATTTTTCATTAAAAATTTGTGAAGATTTATTTATAAACACTTATAATAGTATTGGTATTAAGGTACTTGCATTCTCAAGTTATTTGTAGGTAAAATTGTTATTAGCTTCCTTGAAATTTAGTATTTCAATAAATAAAAACGCGTTTAGCCAAAATATTCCATGCTTTTTCATTTTTTATATTCTAGACATTCAAAACTGTGTCAAGATTGAAGAATTTTTTCAAAATTTTCCCGTTTAAGGAAGATATTTACATAGAAAATATGGAATACGAAATTACCCAAATGTGTTATCAAATAATTTCATTGATATTGAATTTTTAAAAATATCTTTCAATTATGACAACCACGAGGTGTTCAAGATTCTTTATAGAAAATTTCGTGGAGATATCTTTATAAATAACGGAAAAAACTATGTAAAGAGAATGCATGTATTTCGATAAGGTTTTTAAAAGTGAGAAAGGCCCCTCAAATGTTTAACAGGACTGGCCATGAAACATTTAAAGATAGGCATAGACATTTTGACATCAAAATTTTTGTTTTTTTATGGCGAATTCAAAAATAAAAGTAGTATGTCATCTTCCTTATTAACTATAAGCACATGATTTTGTTGAGTAGTTATTTATACATATAAACAAATAAATACTTTAAAAAGAGATTTTTGACTATTTCCAGGCAATTTTGCATGGAACTCAACGGTTTAGCTGTGAGATTGCAAGGCGAATGCCATCCGGAAACGTGCACTCAAATGACAGCAACGGAGCAATGGATATTTCTTTGTGCAGCTCACAAAACGCCCAAAGAATGTCCAGCAATTGATTACACTCGACATACGCTAGATGGGGCTGCTTGTTTACTCAATAGCAACAAATATTTCCCAAGCAGGTAACGTTGAATCAAAATTTATCTACACTTATAGGCAAAAAGTTTTGAATCGACATTTTCATGTTCATGTATCAACTATACAGGTGTCTCTCCATTCATTAAAAGTTTTCAAGGTTCCCATCATCATTTTAGAATGAGATTTTGTTACTAGGGATTTTAGCACCTGATTTTTCAAAATAAAATATTTTCATTTTCCTGCCACTTCTGGTTAAACCGGAAATGACTGTCAACTTTGTTATTTTGAATATAACACCCTATATATTTTTACATATTCTGATTCTACACTGAAAAATAATGTAACTTTATTGAAACATGTATGCCTTTATACCTGCCCGTTTTCGAGATATTTGTTTTGTCAATTGCAGACCTATGTTTAAAAAATCGTATATCTTCTTTACTGGTCATAATAAAACTTTCATATTCTCAGTGAAGTTGAAGAAAGGTATAGAGAATTGGCAGAAATTCAAGTTTTGTCACCCAATCATACAGGGTTTGAACAAAAAATTTTCATCCTTTGAACATTTCAAATACTTGAAACTCACTTTTTTTAAACAGAACAGCCTGTATTTTTTCTTGTCATCAGATTCCTTTTTTGAAGGACTTCATATTTTATGATGAAGGCTCAATATCTAATGTGGACCGTTTTCGAGATAATAATTAATTTTCTATCATTTTTATGGTGGTAAATACCAAGTATTGACAAATTTCGGGACATTACTCTTACACTACATACAGAAATATGTGCAAGTAGCAAAAATATTTATATAAACTTTTTTCTAATTCACTTCCTAAGAAAGATATATGACATTTTAAGATGCTGCAGGAAAATGGTTTTTCACAGAATGCATTCATGTACGATTCCCTTTTCTTTAAGAAGTGATTTTGGAAAAAAGTTTATTCAATTAATTTTGCAACTTACATGTTATAATGCTTCGAAATTCCGAAACACTCAGTATTTTCTATGACGGAAATGATGAAAAATAATATTTTATTTATTATCTCGAAAACGATTGACAATAAGTATAGGATATGCTACATTTATTATTTAATTAACAGTCTTTCTTGAATATTTTTTATATTGATTTATTGGGCATAAAGACTATTATTTGTTTTATTAACTTATTTATTACTAATGCCAATATTTCGAACTCGATTAAGTTCTTCTTCAAAGGCTACAAAGTTTAAAATTTAAGTTTAACAGTAAATATTTTTAAATAAAGATAAACTTACATGTAATTTCGAAGTTAATTTTATGACAAATAAAAAGAAAACAATTTTCTTGTTTACTTTCGAAGTCAAAATAGAAAAAAGAAGCCTACCATTAACATTATAACTTAAATTTAAATTTTCTTCTTATCAATATGAATTTTGAATGAACAATGTTCATTATAAGCTTTTTTAAAGAAGTAACTAAATTAATTTTTTGACTTAAGGTATTATATGATTTAAAATTTATGTATTTACCGGAACTGCTGGATTTTATATACCAGTCTAATTTTATTGTATTATTGAAATCATGGACTACTCTAGTATCAAGAAAAGGAACACTATTATTCATTTCTGTTTCAACAGTAAAATTTATTCTATCATGGTATGTATTAAATATT
>JAUIMX010000214.1:0-13838 GCA_033557805.1 Phaenonotum sp. SLE1380
TGAAGCTGGAGCTTCGAAACTAGTAAGCCGGATAATTAAATGATAATTGAAGTAGGAAAGTGCTTTTATTTCACAAAGCATACTCGAAACTGTCCAAAATATGTGGTTAGGTACTGGTTTTTTGAGACAAGCAAAAAGTTTTATGAAGAATGACATTTTTGTTTTGAATTTCTTATCTCTTGCTCAGTCCATCCCGAGACATACCCAGAAGAACCCAGTCGCTACAACTTTTAATTTTAAGGTATTTTGTGATCATTTCTTCTCTATTGGCTTTAATATTTGAGTAACGTTATTCAGCTATTTTTATGTCGTTTTGTACTGCGCTGGGCAAACTATGGAACGAATTGTGCAATCTCAAAAACTTCGACAATAAAATTAAAAGTTATCATTCAAGCTCTACTTCTATATCAACTATCCCAGTTGAAGGTTCTAAAGCTCAAAATATAAAAGTTAGGTGGTAGACTATTCAATTTACAGTTATCTCAATTCTATAGGAAATCGGTCTTTTTCTCAGAAATCGATGAAGTAGAAATGAAGTTAAGGTGAATAATTTGAAAGCCTTCAAACTATAAAACTTGTTGACAAAGTGAATTCGTATTTTTTGTGTAAACTTATCGATCTAACAAGGGATAACTTACAGGGTACTTTCCAGTAAGAGCTTCAGGGTCCAACCCCCTCTTGAGGGCCTTATGCCTGAGCTGTTGCTTCTGTCTTTCTTTCAATTCTTTAAGATCGTAGTCTTGACGTTTTTGCCTTTCTTCCAAATCGTACTTTTCAGTTTCCAATTTGACAATGCATTCCCAGAGCTCTTGGGCTTTTTCCCTGAGTCTGTCGGCGCCAAGGTTGTCAATGTTCAAGGGCTTGATGCGGATTGAAAGAGAGATCTTCTTCTCTTCTTCCAATTGTTCTTTGGTCTTGTTCCTCTCCAATTGGGCAGGGGAAAGATTGCCGCTGACATTGTCCTTCTTTGTAATTGTGAAGTTGGGACCTTTGTCTTTGGTCTGGTTCAAGGCTTGCATCATGGCTTGCCGTTTCTTCTCGGCCTCTTCGAGACGCAACCTCTTTTCTTCAATGTCGCGTTGTTTCTTTTCTTCAATTTCGCGTACGCGGCGTTCTTCCTCTTGCTTCTTGCGTTCAGCCATTTTCTTTTCTTCTTCTGCGCGAGTGACCTTGCGCTTGGCTTGCTTCTCCTTCAACTTCTTCAAGTCTTCTTCTTCCTTGGCACGTTGTTTGCGCCATTCTTGGATATATTCCCTGAGTTGTTCATCTAAATCAGACCTCTTTTGGTCTTGGCGTTTGATGAATTCTGGATCGCCAGTTGTTTCCCTGAACAACGAAAAAGAATTAGCAAGATTTGTTTGGAAGTTGTATTACTTTAATTTAACAAACTTTTACATTGCAGTTTAACATTCAATTGCTATGCTTTTGCTTTATTCAAATATGTACAATTGATTTGTGAATTTATGAATTATGCCAGATCTTGTTATTGGTTGAAGTTATTAACGCATTTTTTGTGAATTTTGCTTAGCTTAAAGCTCGTACGGCGGTGATTTGAAGGATTATTCATAGAATTTTTTCCATGGGAAAATGCTTTTCAATAAATGAAGTCTTTTTATCTCATCAAATCATTCCGTATTTGTGTAATTTAAGGCTGCTGTGCATGTGTCTTCACTTTAGTTGCCAATTTATTTTAATATGGTGTGTGCATGAGTGTACTTATGTAACATATGTGAATGTTTTTTTAAGACTCAATGAAAGGTAATTAGAAAAAAAATTAAACATTTACATCGATAGTTTATGTATGTCGTATTTCTGTGTGTTTTCTCAAACGTGTTCTTGAACATAGACAAATAGACTTTTACAACATTATCAACAAAACGCTGCGCTGGGCATCCTGCTGTTGAATCTTGAGAGAAGCCATCCAAAAGCTGCGAGATTTGAGTTCGCTGCTACAAGAAGCATCTTTGCTCTACAGCTGTACTAAATAATAAAAAACATGATCGTTAACATCACCTCATAGAGCAAACATCTTCTCATAAACGGCTCAGCAAAGCAATCGATTTTTTTTATATTGCTGGACTTACTCGACTTTTTTTTCGACGACTCTACACGTGGATCACAAGGGTGAGCGGGGTGGCAGGTGAAAAATAGGAAAACAAAAACAGTTTAAAATCAAGAGTATCAAAATACACCTTAAAAATAGATAAAAATTAAAATACCCAAACATTTTTTTTCAATTTTGCAAAATATGTACAGTGAAAATCGTTGTTTGAAAGTAACCTCAAAAATATCACTGATTATCATTACAAAAAAATTGCAATAAAAAAAATTAAAAAAATTTTTGAAAACAAAACAGAACAATTTAAAAATACCAGCGAATAGGCTATGTACAAAAATAAAAAGGCACTCAATAATAAAAATAAAATAAAAAAGAAATAAACTAAAGTAAATAAAACTGGAAATTAAAATACTTAATTCTGAAGTTACTAAACGGGGCTTGACATTCTAGTAGATTCAGGTATCACTGGTAAATAGTACTTACTTGCTGCAAAGAAAAGAAGAAAGAAAATATGTAAAAAAAGATCAATAAGATTGCATGTGATACGGCAAAGAAGCTTGGTGTGTTCTGTAATAATTTTTGTAGTAAATTTTGAGATTATTTCCAATTTGTGTCCATATATGTATACAGAGTGTCTCCAAATAAAGATGTCAATAGGTATAATGGACAGAAAACGTCGTTCTATCGAAAAAAAATGGCTTACTTCAGAAAAAGTACTTCTTAATGGTAGTTTACGTACCGATTTGCATTTAACTTTCTGGAACGGTTTTAGAGATATTTAATAAAAATTAATTTGAAGATTACACCTTTGGAAGTATGCTTCCAAAGGTGTAATCTTCAAATTAATGTAGCGCATTTATGAAAACATGTTTACGACGTTTTCGTAATATCAAAAATCAAGAATTTTGTTGTTTGGTGAAAGCGCCCAACGTTGTATCTTGATCTTTTTTTTTGGTCACTTGGTCCACATTTAAATATTTTAATTTGATAGATACTGAAGTAGATAGATTTATAGTGACTTTTATTAAAATAAAATAAACATACAAAAATACAAAAGGCGAAATTCGCTTCCGCGCTCTTCCACTTAACTTCAACACCCGAACACAAGAAAGCTCATTATTTCTGAGAAATGGCACGTCAGCAAGAACGAAGCAAAATTACTGCTGCAAAACAGTTCAAGCCTCAATTCCTTCCGAAACGCAGTCATCGAGTGAGTCTTACCCTCTGATGAAAGGTCATAGTAGGCTCTTGAAGCTACATAAGAGAAATCTTCTTGAAAGTTGAGGTTTTGTGGCGTGGTACTGTCAGCATTGTAACATCACGCAGGTACCTAGAGTGAACAGTATTTCTAGGAATCAGGAGGTCAAACAGCTATTTTTTTTTCTAGTTTCTCTTGAAATTGGCCGATGACATACGAATAGAGGCATTCTATATTCTTTGAGTGCATGTTGGAGTGATTGAATCAATGCATGGGCCATAGACGACATCACAGTAATTAAAGTGAGATAAAATGTGGCTCTCACATAATAGTTTTCCATTCATTTTCAGTCAAAATTCCTATAGAGAAATAGCCCGTGGACAAGACTCTTAACATCTATGAAATTGTGGTTTATACGCAGGTTTCGAAGTATAAAAAGGGCGTTTCTCGTGAGTGACTTTATGTAAAGTGTGGATTTCCAGTTCTGGTCAAAAATTACACCTAAATTTCTAATACTATTTGTAATTTTGAGTTTTTGACTACCTTTTCTACAATTCAAGTTGTCTATGGCACTCTGCCGATTTCTGGACTCCACCAAAGACTATAACCGTAGTTTTAAAACAGAACTTTTCATAAAGAATTTATTTTTCTTGTAGCATGAATTTTTTGTCCATTATACCTATTTGCAAATACATTCAGGGACACACTATTAGGTGTGCGTATGTTGAGTTCACAATCACTTTAAATAATACTCTTTAAACTTTCAAAGCAACAGATCGTCTCCCTTTGGTACTAGAAGTTTTACTAATAAAAATATGATTCTCAGGTTTGAAAGCCAATGGCTATACGATTGATCAATGGAGGCGATTATGACACAATTGGAAAGTGGAAGTTTCAAAATTATGACTATTATTAACTTTATTTATTTATTATTCAAAATTATTTATTCAACGTCGGTCTTTTTCTGCTACCGGGACTAATCACCGACGGCAGGGATTAGGACTACTACACCTGCGAATTTTGCCAATGCTCCGACGTCTACGTAAGCAAAGGATTATTTTACGTGCAATACACGGGATCCACGATTTTACATCTTTGCTAGACGATGAGGCATTTTTGGAATTGACGATGTTAGTTGTGGCTATGTGTCTACTAGAGTGAATAGAAAGTTTGGAATGCAAATAGCCATTAAAAAAATAATTAAGGAATTTGATAAAACGGGAATCGTCTTAACAGCAGTTGGAAAAAAGAAACTCTCAAATCAAGATCATGCTGATACTATTGTTGCTTTAGACTAAATAAATGCAGAATGCTTTTAATTCAGTGCACAAATGGTGCCTTGAGAAAGAATTACGCATGAACCCTCAAAAAACTGTAATGATCCCTATCACCAGAAGAAGGAAGCAAAATTTCGTGACTCCCACTGGGGGGAGGGGGAGTGGTGCAACAATCAACTCCATCTCTGAAGTCAAATATCTGGGAGTGACCTTTGATCAAAAATTGACATGAAACTCTTACCTAAGTAAGCTGCAGAAGAATGCAGTGCTAGCTACCCAAACCTACAGAAGGTTGCTGAATAGAAATTGGGGATTTCTGCCAAAATTTATTCATTGAAGATACAAAGCTATCATTAGACCTATGCTTCAGTTTTATGGTGACCAAAAACTAAGCAGTGCACGGCAGAAAAACAGCTGCAAAAAATTCAGCGGCTTGCCTGTCTCAGCATAGCAGGCGCCATGAGCATCTGCCCTACAGCAGCAATGGAAGCTATGCCTGCACTTACAGATGCGGAAAGAGACCTTATTAACTCAAACCTGCAGAAGGTTGCTGAGTTGAAATTGGGGACTTCAGCCAAAATTGATCTATTGGTCATACAAGGATATCATTAAGCTTATGCCTCAGTAGTATGGTGACCAAAAACTAAGCATAGCACGGCAGAAAAACAGCTGCAGGAAATTCAGCGGCTTGCGTCAGCATAACAGGCGCCATGAGCACCTGCCCTACAGCAGCAATGGAAGCTATGCCTTCTACCCCTGCACTTATAGGTGCGGAAAGAGACCTTATCAAATGTGCTAATGGTGCATAGAGCTAACAGATTTTAAGGGGCGTCGCCAGTGAGCTAGTGACTTGGGGAGTTACTGATATAATGCCGGAAACCTACAGGGTACTAATACCAAGCCGTTAGGAATGGAACCAGGGGACGGGAGTAGGAATTTATGGTCCTCGTTTCCACCTTTCCGTTCCCATGGGCACGAATTCCACAATCTTTCAGACATAGATATAAGCCATAGGTCTTGGCGCCTTAAAGAACCTGGAAAAAATCCTCAAGGTGCATCCAGAAATATACCTACTAACATACAGCAAGACTGCATTAAAGGCTATCGCAGAAACAACATGTCGATCCAGGCTTATCTGGGAGTGTAAAAAAAGTTTGGATCAAGTGGCTCTTAATAACCACGTCTCTCTGTGGTGGGTGCCAGGACATGAAGACCACTATGGATTTGAAGAACTTGGACAGGGCTTCCAGGGAACCAATGATTGGTCTCGAGCCCTTTTGGGGTCTGCAAAAAAAGCCACATCAAGACCTACCCGAAGATATGGGAGGAACAATCTAAGGCCTTGTACTAGCAGAATACACAAGCGAAGAAGTTCATCACCACTTCGCCGTCAAGAGCTAGCAGAGCTAACCAAAAAAGGAGCTCAATATCCTAACGGGTATATATACGGGACACTGCCAATTAAAATGCCACCTTCACAAGATTGGTAAGGCAGAAGGCCAAACGTGACGGAAGGCGACGGAGACTGCGGAACACATCCTATGTGAATGTTGGATCCTGGAGAACCTCAGGAGACAAACTTTAGGGAAGGTGACCTTGACACCCACTGAGCCAAGGGATTTGAATCGCAGGAAAATTGTAGGGTTCATAGATGACCTTCAAATCCTAAAATAATCAAGTAAGGCTTAAAGTTACAATAGATCTGGAAAGATCGCGGTGGCAAAGGTTGCATAGCCTACAACCACAGAACACCTATAACAGAAATGGACACTCAACGATCAAGAGTAAGAAACACGAATGACAGACGAAAGGGACAAAATGGCGGGAAATTTAAAGTTTCGTTTGCAAATTACTCGCAGTGGCGGGAATATATGAATATTGGCGCTGTGCGCTGAATATTGGCAATTAATTCAAAAAACTACTTCCAGAAGAAATGTCATGTTTTCAATTTCTACAATATTAGCAACATTTTTATGATTTTAGGTAACTTATCCATCACAATGTTGAACACTAGTTTCTCAACAATTTCTTCCAGTTTATTAGTTTGGCTTTATCTTCAATTTGGAGAAGTAAGAAGCAGTGGTCCGATGTATTTGATACAATATTTCTTTATTATCTGTCAGTTCTTCAACTCTTGTTTTCAACAAACGAGGGAACTCAACATTCTTCTGCTTTTGGTGGAAAAGACCATTGACATCAATCACCCAGAATATTTTCGTTTGCCACAAGAACCTACCACTTGCTATTTTCTTCTTCAGTGTCTGCAGCTGTTGCAAGATTGTATTATTGAAGGTACTGCCGCTGACAGAAGGTGTTTTCCCGCCTGATGTTGAAAGATGACTTCTCCTTCAAAATACATTTCGCTAAGCAGTATGTTCTTACTGTTCTCTTTTTCAACAAAATCCAGCAATTGCGCTCGTCTTCTTTCTTCTTCGTGCACTTGATTGTTAAGTGTTGAAATTCAAGGGGTTAACAGACGAGATGAAAGATTCTTTGAGAAAGTCTTTACGAAACTGAGAAAATTCTGTTCAAATCATCATTTGCTAAGAATTTTAGAGTCAATATAAACCAAAATTCCTGCACAAACGAAGGAGATGGAGGTAAACGTTGCTATTTTGTTTAGAAATGGAGAAAAGTATTTTAGAAAATCGAAATTATATAAAAAAGCGTGTTTTCCGACAAAAGTACTATTAGTACAAACGGAATTGAAGATTCAAACAATTGGCGATTTTGGAACACATATCGAAAATCCTCACTTTGTAGTTGATACCCATAGCCAATATAATAAATTTAATATTTGATATGCTGTAACACACAATAAATTTATTGGTTCTTCTTCTTAGAAGCAAATGTAAATCAAAACGCTTATGTATTTGTAGATACTTGAATTTTTTTTGGGATTGGATTTTTGAAGCTTAAAGAGTATTATCCAATTTGATTGTAACAGTTGTGGGTGATTCCATTTCTTTGAGATTTCGAACTTTCCATATTGTTTCAATTTTCGTTTAAAGTAATGATATGTTCATACAGAATTTTGCCTAATTTAACCCCAATTCAACCCTAAAATGTTGATTCTCCAATATGTAATCGAAAGTTTTATACTGCCCTAACGTAACTTTTCATAAGAACGGAAATGTTTGCAGGGTTGAATTGTATGGTGCTAAAGAAACCCTTCTGTTCCTGCTATAAGTTACTTCGCGGAAATATAATCGCTTCCAATACAATTTCTAGATTCAAATTTCATAAGTTAGGGTCAAATTAGGTTCTGTATAAACCCCCACCAAAATTAGGTAGGTTTCTCACTTTTTATTAAAATAAGAAAAGTAAAAATCATGTTACTGCGAGTGAAATATAACAATATTGTTCCATTTACAGGGTGTGACGAAACACATGGGCATCTTCTCAATTCCAAATATGTACTAGACGAATAAAAAGCAAGATTTTACAAAATAACCAATGGTCAGAGATGTTCATAATAAAGTTATTGGATTTTGAGATTAAGGTAGAAGTTGGTGTTTTTTTTTTGTTAAATAATTAATTTTGGATTTCCCCTTTTTTTGCATATACTATCAGCATACACAAGTACATAATCTGTACAAATTTTATTCAAATCACTCTTACGAGAAAAAATAAAATGAAAACCGTTACTACATTTTTTTCCCAAATGTCAAATAAACATCAAATTTAACGCAATTGCTACTAGATGTTCTATACAAGTATTTCCACTGTGACATCGAATGTTATTTTCAAGAGTTTTGTTTTACGTATCTGGTGAAATAAACTATACTTAAATATTTTGTATCCTTTAGAAAAAAAATAAACATGTTTGTAATTGTTCTACAAATATTTATAAAGTAAGGTTAGATTTGGCCTCAGTGCTATTGTTATTGTATCTACATTAAACATACAAGATAATATGAAACAATAGTGGAAAGTTCAAAAACTTTAATAAAACAGATTAGAAGAGTCACCCCATATACCTAGTCATAACGTTACAATAATGTTGATCGACTTCGTGAGTAAGTGACTTATCAAATAAGAATTGTAACTTCAATGCAAAAAGCAAAATGGTTTGATAATGGTCATTTAGTGAGGAAAAATGATTTATACTTACGTTTCAACGACTTCCTCTTCCTCCTCTTCCTCTTCGCTAGAAGGCAAGATAAATTTAATTCACTTGTTCAAATAAAAGCATATCTAAGCGTGCTGCTATATGTCACACTAGAGTGATCTGTTAAAGGCTTAATAAGGGGCACTCTATATTTTATTAGAAAAAATAAATTTATGAAGAAAAGTTTTATGAATTAATGGGGAAGATCAAAAAAAAATGATTTACTCAAAAGGAAGTGATTTCAAAACGTTCAAAGAACTTATCTGACTTGACGATAGGGACTCTACTTCAACGCTGTTAAGGTTCTGCAACTACTTTTTTACTATCATAAATTTTATTATACTTACGAGTAGACTTCTTCTTCGTCGGACATGGTGATTAGGTTTTAAAATTCTGGAAGAAATACAAAAATATTTAATATATTTTATATACTAAATACTATAGATACTATGTCCATGATACTACTAAATATTAGTTGTTGTTCCAATGACTATTTCTCACTTTAATTTAAATCTTCATCATCATCATAGTGTATAAAAGATAGCCTGTTGAATGTTTCAAATATTGTTAATAAATTTATTTGCCATAGGTCGTCCAATGAAGATTTAAAATGAAGTCGAAAGCTTGGGGTTGAATTTGTAATTTTTTCAACTGAAGCTTCATTAATATTAAACAAAATACAATAATTCCATATAATACCCTTTAGAAATAGAGATATTTATAATCAAATTTTTGGAAATGTATGTTATCTTATTTATGACAGATAGTTTTGAAAATAGAAATTCAGAAAATAAACGCTAGTGATCACTATTGATAGCCTCATTCTACTGTTTAATCGAAAATAAATTCAATTTTCATAAATTATAAAAGTAATGATTTTAAGTAATTTGTTGAAAATTGTATATTATATTATTATATTTTGCCAAATAGTTTAAAACTGAAAATTAAAAAAAAATTGACTCCTCTGGTGATCATTGATAGTCTTATTCCTCGAACCCAGTTCTATTCCTAATTCGCTTTTTTTTTTTTTTAGAAAAAGTGTCTATAATCTATTATATTCATTCAATATAAGTGATGATTATATACGGCTACATCAATAATTAATTCATTTGTCATAACTGTAAGTGGATTGAATTTATGATAAATAATTTTTTGAAAATTTCAAGTCACAAATGGTTCAAAAGTAAAAATTCGAAAATAAATTTTGCTGGTCATTATTGATAGTCTTCGAACACATTTCCATTTCTAATTCTAAAAATTGTTCAACAATAGTGACTATTTTATTTTTATTTTAAATGTTGTATGTAATATTACTTTTGGCAAATATTTAAAAATAAAAATTGAAAAAATAAATTCTACTGGCCATTATTGATAGTCTTATCTCATTGAACACATTTCTATTCGTAATTCGAAATTTTTTCGAGAAATAATAACTTTATTTCAAGTAATTTTTTGAAAATTGTATTGTATCTTACTTTTAGCAAGTAAAAATGCATAAAATAAACGCTAGTGTTCGATAGTTTAATTTTATTGAATCCATTCATGTTTCTAGTTCTAAATTTAAATTTAAACGTATAACCTCATTTCATTTTCAATATAATTACAAGTGAAACACTGTTCAATCGATAATTAATTCAATTGACGAATTGTAAGTGGATTAAGTTCAAATAATTTTTTGAAAATTGTATATTGACTTTTGGTAAATGGTTCAAAAGTAAAAATTCAGAAAATAGAACTACTAATCTTTTTTGATTTCATTGAACCCATTTCTGTTCCTAATTCTAGAATTCTTAAAAAATAGTGAGTATTTTGATCTGTTTATTCAGTAGAATTGGAAGTTAAATACTGTTTAATTGATAAATACCTAATTCAGTTGTAATAAATTGTAAATGAATTTAATTCAAGTAATTTCACGGCAAGTGACACTCAAAAGATAAATTGAAAACTTTTACTTTTATCAAAACACGTGGGTGAATATAGGTGACTCGATTTTGTAACTCATGAAAACGCAAAGAATTTATTTGGCATCCGAACACAGCTTTATGTTTTCTAGACTTATTTCAGAATCAGTGGGCTGGACTCTAAAAATAATTCAAGCGCTAACGACGAAGCCAAATAGAGATACGCAGACGGTCGGTGTAAGTTTCACACATTTCAGGAGCTGCACCTCCAACCACATGGCCCGATTTCAAACATCTTCTCGCGAAAATAAACTAGGAGGATATTTGCACTCTAATTTCCCATAAAATAAATCAAGGCGGCAAATTGCAAACGTCAGATTGCTATGCGAAAGGTGGTCAACTCGCACCTGAAGGATGCCAAAAGATATTGGCTAAAAATTTTTCAGTGTTGCCAAAAAATGCGGCGTGAATTTTTTGCGGTAATACCTCTGTTACAGCTTTCAATGTAGCATCAAGATTACGTGTTACTGAAATAACTTTTTTACTGCAGCTTAGCTATTCGAACCTTATATTTCTCTACGCCGGGAATGTATAAATAGAGAACTGAAATAGCTATGCTATTCGAAAACTCTCACTTTAAACAAACAATTATCCCTATAAAAATACCAAAAATCACTTATCTATTATTAAGTATCTTTCACTTAAAATTTTTGTCTAAACTCACTATAAATGCTTCAATTTTTCTAGCATCTACTAAGATAGTTGGAAAAGTTTAAATTGATTGTGTCAATTTGATGTTAGTTCAATCCTAAGCAAAGATAATTACATCTAAGGATTAAAAATCGTTTGGTACACTTACAAAAAAATGGAAGACAAAAAGAGCGGTCCAGGAGCACCACACAACTCAAGGAGCTCGCAGTGACTGGCCCTCTTTCTTGAGGCCGAGATGGGGAAATCTTTGAAAGAATATGCGCGCGCAGCTCACGTAGGTGTCTTAACTGTTTTAGCAAAATTTTTCCCTATGCATTTTTATTTAGACTCCGTTTGCTCTCTTGCTAAATAACTTCTGAAAGTTGGCTATTGTTCTTCATTACGTAAATCCCTGCTTTCAAGTTCATTGATCAATTCTTCTCCTCTTGATGGGCAGTCTCACTACGGTTGGAACGTTTTTCTTTACTTTGTTCAAGGTATCATTGCTTTATTATATCTGGAGTATTTTGCTCAAACTATTAAGAAAGGCACCATTAAAATAGTAATGTTTTTTATATTTATGTTCTTCATGTTTCTACTATTTGGAGTAAACGTCCAACATCCCAGATGAATACACGCTAATGCAGAAAAAGCCAATCGAATCATGAATATTGTGGAAGATGTTCTGCCCTTGCTTCCTACTGAAAGGGTTCCTATTTCTGTCAATTATTAATTACGCATAATTCCTATATAACTGGTGATCATTAATTAATGATCGTTCGTCTTGGATTTAATATTATTTCTAGACTTATCATTGCCGGTAAGTTGACGAAAACCTCACTAGGTATCTAGCCTCATTGATACGCTAAATGACTAAGCAAAGAACCAACAGAGATATCAAGAGTATTAACGAAAGCAGTACCAATTTTTAGATAACCCACGATCACTTATTGTTGATCACCTCATACATAAAAGAAAAATTTGTTCAAGTTGAAGAAATGTACTCATTTAGCTATATTTTATGATTTCAAAAGAAGTTGCTAAAGCAGAAGATATCTTAGAAAAAAAAACAAATTGTTTTATTTGATTCAAACAAATAATTTCTTTGGGTATACAAAATAACGTTTCTTGGATCAAGTATTGCACTGGAGAAAAAGATTGTTTGAGTTTATTAAATCTCCTTCTTTGAATTTGTTCTATACTTAAGAGGACGCGCTGGACTAACTCTTCTGCACAACTTACTGATCATACCGTACACTAAGCATAAGCTATTCGCTCGAAATGTATACAGTGCAATCACACAAGTAAAGCGAAGATGATTTTATCGTATTATGGATGTTCCATGGTTACTCATTAGGTCTTCAACCTTTTTCACTTGGAGGAACCCTTGGAGTTCGTGGTTTTCTCAAAGGAACCCTATGTTGAAGTAACAGTAACAGATATAGTTTATTGGTAGTACGTTTTATTACCAACTAAAATGTTATAATCACACAAATACTCATACAGCATAAATTTTCTCTGCTACATTTCCTTTCATACAGATGATTTTTATTTTATGTGCGTTTTGGCTGAAAAATTGCGATCACTCGCGGAACCCGGGTTGAGAACTATATCTTATAGCAAAAAATCACCCTGACTTAGCGACTGAGAATTCATATTAAAATTCTCAATATTTTACTGTAAAAAAATCTACAGGGTCCGCCTAATGTTGTGGACGAATCGATTACAGTCAAACTGGGCGTGATATCGATGCCGGGTTCTCAGGATCTTGTTTTGCTAATTTTTGTTTATCATTTAAAAATGATTTTGAAATCATGATATAATAGTAATAATAATAATATCAGCACAAACTATTTTTTTTAACGGAAAAACCGCGCATTGAATTTCTTGGCAAAATAACGAATATATAGGGTATTTCACGGAACTGATTCGTTAAAAGTATAAGGAAGGAATATATTGAAAAGTATGAAACTTGGTTACTTTATACTGCGAAAAAAAAGAATTCAAGTAAAATATTTTCATGTTCCTGTCACTTCCGGTTTAACTGGAAGTAGTACCATCTTTCTTATTTGGATAGGGAAGAAGGGGTCTAACCGATACCAAAACGATAGAGCATCAAAAAATCAACATTTTAATGTCAAATAGTATTTGTCTAATTTCAACTGTTTTTGAGATATTAATTCTTTTCTTAAAATTATAGCATTTGCAGTGAGTTACAAAATTTGATTTTAACAAAATAAATCGTTCCAATTTTAACAGTCAAAAGGTGAAGGGCCAATTTATTGAGTGATGGAATATTGCTGCAAAAATAGTATACAAGCCCTTTTCATTAAGTTTCTCAACTTGGATAAATTCAAATAGCAATAACTCAATTTTTTTAAATGGCATGGTATATTTTTTTATCTGTAACTTGATTGGTAATGTCTTAGGGAACAAATTTGACAGGACGTATTTTTTTCGAATTCTTGGCAGATTTCGAGATATTTTAAAAATATTTAAAAATAAACAATTTTCATTTGTTCGCGATTTATCAAGTAGGTATGTGACATTTTCTGATGTCAATTTTTAATTACGCATTACTAATGTCATTATACCAACATTA
>JAUIMX010000215.1:0-13833 GCA_033557805.1 Phaenonotum sp. SLE1380
GATGTCCCACTGAATATTCGCCTACACATGTGGTTCCAAATGGATGGAGCTCCACCGCATTTCGGAATTGCTGTCCGAAATTGGGTTACCGTCAACTATCCAAGATGGATTGGTCGAGGTGGTCTTGTTGCCTGGCCACCTAGATCGCCCGATCACAATCCTCTTGATTTTTATTTATGGGGGTACATGAAAGATTTAGTCTATGCGCAAGTTTCAAATACAAGGGAAGAGTTATTGGAGCGTATTCAACAGGCTGCTGAACAAATACGACAAAACAGGGGCCAAATACGGATAACCACGTCATCTATTGGCTTACGGGCAGAAGCCTGCATTCAACAAGGAGGTGGACATTTTGAAAATATTATCAATTGACCTATTGTTTTAAGAGAATCATTTTTTATTCACTTTACGAATTTATTTTTAGTATTATCTTGAAATAACATTCATGGGCGTGTAACTTTGGAATAAATAAAAATAGACCTACAACTTTTGCGTTTTTTTTACTTGAAAGTAACGATACGGGACACCTGTATATCGATGGTTAAAAGTCATATTGGCATTAAACATTATGAGCTACTCAACGCTCTGGCCAAGGAAGCAATTAAAAATGGTGAAGTATACGATCAATCCCTATCCAAAGATGACACAGTTTCCCTTTTCAAGTCATTAATCCTAAAAGACAAATGGAACGACCACTCGATTTACTCCTATTCTATAAAATCCACTCAATACGCAAGAATACATCCTCATATTGAATACACCAGTATCACGCAAATTTTATAGTACCATTGCAAGACTGAAATTTGGACATATTCATACACCAGCCCACCTTTTCAAACTAGGCATTGTCGATTCACCAAGTGGTCAATGTGTCTACGAAGAAGCAAACCTTAACCACATCTTCTTCAATTGTTCTATAAATCGTGTTCATTCCGATAATTTGTTGAAGTCTGTCACCAGACTGGGTATTCTATTACCTACGGATATTATTGAGCAATCCGAAAATATATCCGTCATTATGGACTTTTATAAATGATAGTGGGATCAAGCTTTAGCTGTCGTTTTTATCATTGTTGAGGTATTTGCAGTTCTCCTATTGTCTCTCCTTATGTATAATTTCCTGCTTTTCCGTTGTTCAGTCATGTTTGTGTTGTGTAAAAAGTCGCCTGAAGAACAGCAGTGCGTGGAAAGTGTGACCCTGTATAAATCCTAATCAAGTGTCGCTGTTAGGGCTCATGGGCAAAGATCCCGCAAAAGTTCAACAAAGAAAACTACAGTTCATTTATCTTGTAGAATCACGATCTACGTCGGCATTGCATCGCATTGCGTACCTCAAGAAATACTTGGCTCTTATATTCGAAACAAATACATAAGTGACGGATAGCTATCACCTGAAGCTAAATATCCTAACGCTACTAACATCCTCACACGACGTGATATTGCTTCTTGAAAATTACTATCATATTTCAATAGTTTATGTGTAATTTTCTCCAGTAAGTCCTCAAAATCTTCTTTACTCATTCTTGTAAAATATCGAAATAAAGCTCCATCATCAGCTACCAACTTTTCATATAAATCATTTCGAGTCTCTTGACCACCAACATACAGATCTCTTCTCCACCACCTAGTCCTTCTTCTTTTCTTCTTGCGATTTGTAGCAATTACCAAATATGCAGCGGCCGCGACATTGCACTAAACTTATGTTGATTCAATGGAATTGCACCTGCCGCGTTCTACAAACACATTCGACATGTCGAATACAACTAGAGCGACAAATGCCGCATTCGACATTCGAAGTTTTGTTGAACAATGTCGCACACCTCGAAACAGGCAACAGAAGATAACATGTTGCGTTCGACATGTCGCTCAGTGTCGCCTCAATGGAATTGCGCTTCAAGACTCAGATTTTATATTCATAAGGGTTTTTCAAGTTTTACTATCAATAACTAGTTTAATAAATAAATGAATAAAACAATTCAGCCTTAAAAGACCTTCAGCCACAATTGTTTCGTAATTAAATTAAATTCACTTATTTGTAAGTACCCATTAATACTATCATCTAGCCTAAGCCACACAGAATACTCCTAGTTCCCAACTACTTATGATATTAGTATATTAAAGTAAGTGGATATAAAGGTAAGTATTTCAAACACCCACGAATTCTCAACCAAGTCAGGGTAGTCGGAATAGAGCATGTGTATGAAAGATCAGTTATCTACGAATGCCTTGCCTTATTATTATTGAAACGCTTTGAAACCATACAAGATCCAATGCTTCCATGGAAAAATAGCTACATAAATATCTAATAACACTTCTTTCGAAATCTCTTCAATAATTAGGAAATGAGAACGTAGTGCGAACATTCTTGGGAAACTGCATTCCAAATAAATTTAAAAACTAGTCGGAGAAATGGAAAAGCGTCTTTAAAAAGCGCAAAAACAAACGTAGAATTTCAGCAAAAGGAGTTCCAAGAGTAATTCTTACGCGGTGAATTCACTAGATTATTTAGTGACGCCTCGGCGAGAGAAAAACAAATTGAGTTCGTCGGGAGCAGCCGCGGAACTCAATTAGCTAAGAGGGTCGAAAAAAACATGAATAAATAATATGAATTAATTGATTCGGGCGTTCGTTAGGTAAGCAAGAAAGCATGGGGATGAAAAAAAGCCGACTCAATTTTGTGGGAACGTGATCCTACAAAAGCCCCTTTGTTTTCTAATTTGATACCCTCCATATCAGTTCGAATCACTACAGGTTATTCTTTGAATAGATATATGGATATTTGGGAAAAATCTTGATAATACTGATTTCAATTTGAAGTCTGTTTAAAATATCCATGTTTTGAATGAATTAATAGAGTGACTAATTCAGGAATTAATAGAAAAAAGATGCTAAATTTCAATTGTAGACATTTTATTCATGTTTGGCAAGCTTTCGGACTCATGAGGTCTATATTCAAGGCCTAGAATTTTGCCTTTTCCTACAAATTCAACACCTAATTTGGAACATTGAAGATAAGATAATCTCAGAATAAACTTGTGTAATTATCTGTAATTGACCTAATTACATTCTAATTATTCATTACTCTTTGCGCGTACTTTATCTAATTACCTCTAATTGCAATTATATCCTGATAATTCATTGCTCTTTGCGCGTACTTGACCTAATTACCTCTAATTGCAATTATATCCTAATAATTCATTACTCTTTGCGCGTACTTGACCTAATTACCTCTAATTGCAATTACATCCTAATAATTCATTACTCTTTGCGCGTACTTGACCTAATTACCTCTAATTGCAATTATATCCTAATAATTCATTACTCTTTGCGCGTACTTGACCTAATTAACTCTAAACGCAATTGAACCCTAATTATTCATTACTCTTTGCTCGTACTTCGCCTAATTACCTCTAATTGCATTTACATCCTAATTATTCATGCTTCCAACTGCTGTGAAGTTTGTAGGAACCATCCTTATTGATGTTGTTAGGGTTCCGATGGATCATAAGTAGCCTCCCTGATGATTCTGGGGTGGTTATGAGCGACTCTCACCACAACCTTCCCATCTTCGAAGTTGAAATCAAGCAACTACCGATTCCAAGGTCTGTCTCAATCGTGTACTGCTTCCAATCTCCTTAATTCTGGTAGCAACTGTGCTTTGTGTTTTCCACAGGATCATGGCACGCTGTAAACGCCTTCTGAACGGGTCTTTCGCAGATGGCAGGATGTTGGAGATCTTGCCCTGAGGTGTAAATATTGTCCTCAAACCAAATTTCCTCAGGCTGCTGGCTATCTTATCCGTGTTCTTCGCACGTAGGGCAAGAATACCTTAGGCACTGTTTCCTGATTTGTTTCCGATTCTTTATTTCTTCTTGGTTGCTTGAACTTCCTATTGGCTTATTTGATCTGGTGTTCAGCGTATCTGTTCACCATCAACGCGCCCTTGACCAATCGTAGTTCTTCTCCAAGCTTTGATTCTTCGCAACTTGTGTATGCTATTCAAATCAAGGAGCTGGGCCTTCTTCTTGTATCAATGTGACCTAGTTCTAGAACCTTTGCACCTTGAAATTATCCCATGCAATTGTGGACGAAACGTTGACAACTGCCAATGCCTATACACGGTGTAATCCTGAAATACCTTTATCCAACATTGATAACTATTATTGCACCGTTCAACGGAAAATCCAATTACAGAATATAAATTTAAATTCACATTAAAATATAACTAAACCTGAGTTATTACTAATTTCTTCATTACTAAGGGGAACGAGGGTACATACATATTATTTTAAATAAAGACTAAGTTTCAGACGCTTTAAATTATTGTAGGGAATACTGATGATACCGTCAAGCAGGCAGATAGCATATACAGGAGATGTGAAAAAAGTGTTGGAATGAGGCTGTGGAAGGTAAAATGAAAGTTGATGGTTTTCAATTGGTATATTCCAACCACAAGTAAATTGGATGCGATTGGACGCGTAGGCATGCGCAGTGAACATTCGGGCGTTCAAATTTGTTCACTGCGCATGCTTACACGTCCAATTTGCTCATCCACGCGGTGGTTGGAACATACCGATTATGAATTAGGTTCATTATTACATAACTGACACATCGCGATATGCTTGTTTGGTGTATTATTATTATTATTATTTATTTTACGTCGGCCTACTTCTGCTACTAAGGGTAATCACTGACGGCAGAGATTAGGACTACTACACCTGCGAATTTTGCCGATGCTCCGACTTCAACGAAAGCAAAGGGTTCTTTTACGTGCGCGTGGTACAACCTACAACACACGGGATCCACGATTTTACATCACTCATAGATGATGAGGCAAATTTTGTTTTTTTCCTAATCAGAAAAAACATCGCCTTGACCGGGGATCGAACCATCGACCCTTAGGTTCAAAAGCCAATGCCTAGACTTTTGAGCCAATCCCGGCGACTTGTTTGGTATAATTTTGTCTACAAATACGTTCCTAGAGAGCCATATTATTGCAGGACAATCAATTTCTATGCGTAGAGCTTTACAAAAAAGTAATTATCCAAATTGCATTAAACGCTAGTTTCCACTTTGGGTCAAAATAATTTCATAAACATTCAATTTTAAGAATGATACAAGTTTTGGTGTAGCAAACAGCAGCCATGGGAAATGTTAAAAATTTCTAGTCCCCGTAAAGTGTGAGCTGGTGGCTTCAAGTTTAACAACTCCAGCGTGAAACGTGTGCTATATAAATAATTAAGGTTGGTTTTTCACTGACGCTAATGGACGTCTAGCTGTGGAAGACGTGCCTCAAGACCCCTTTTAAACTTGCATCGAACGGTCAGCCTTCTGAGCTCAGTTAAACTTTCAGCAAGTTCGTGGAGAACGGCCTCGGGAATACAATAGATATTGCAGTGGGGAAGGAGGGGCTTTGCCAGATTTCAATTTGACCTCTTGTTGAGATGTGGGATAACCCATATTTGATACAAGAGCGGAGATATCGGCGTTTATTGATTGTCTATGCTCTCAAAATCACACGTGATAGGTTGCACGTCTGATCACGCAACCACTGATTCAAACGCATAGCCACATTTTTTATCGTAATTGTGGCATTTGTCTTTCCTTCCCACCTATTGCAGGTAGTGGACCATTTCGGGGCGATGCTTTATCACGTTTCGCGATGAATTTTGTAGGGGTATGCCAAAATTATAGCCTTCTAATGCTTTCTAGCATCGAAGCCGATTATTTCCCAATGCTTTCAAGGCGATATAGAGGTATTTTAGGTTTTTACGACTTTGTTTCAGCCATGATTATCATTAATAAAACATTCTTCACTTTTGAAGAAATAAAAATGCGAATTTGTGTACAAATATGTGAGGAATTTCAAAACGAGTTATCATAGTAATAATAAACAGTTTAATAGAAAAAAATGCAACACAAAAAAGCTGTATAAAAAATAGATAAAATATGCACAGCGCCAGATTAAGCCTTGATGGGGGGCTGGGTCTTAGTTGCAAGGGGCCCTCGGAAATAAAATACCAAATATAAAGTTTTGCATTTTGCATAAAGTATCCATTTAGGTAAAAAAAGTAGAACATAAATATAGTTTTTATAGACTTCTCCAGCAAATAATGAAATTGTGTAATTATTAGTTATTTATAATTATTTTTAATAAGTCGACACATCGCATAAACAGAGGATCGCATAGTGAACTGAATTCATGGTTATCACCATACAGAATTACCAAAATTCCTCATTTTATGTAATAGTATGTTGCTAATACTTTTTTTTTCGCTGCGCTCGGAAAATAGCCGACTCGGGTTTGATGGGTTCTCGCGCTACGCGTTCGAACCTATCTGCACCTTCGCCATGGTTATCACCATACCGATTGTCAACATTCCTCATTTAATGTAATCGTATGTTGCCAATACTTTTTTCCGAGCGCAATGGGTTCTCGCACCTTGCATCTGCACCCTCGCCATGGTTATCACCATTCCGAATTTTCAACATTCCTCATTTGATGTAATCGTATGTTGCCAATACTTTTTTCCTCGCTGCGCTCGGAAAAAAGCCGACTAGGGTTTGATGGGTTCTCGCGCTACGCGCTCGAACCCATCTGCACCCTCGCCATGGTTATCTCCATACCAAATTGTCAACATTCCTTATTTGATGTAATTGTATGTTTGCCAATACTTTTTTACTACAAAGTCCCCCAATAGAAGGATTGGACACCGAATCCAAGAGATCGCACTATTGTAGGAAGCTGCTGAACTCTCCAATCTTTTACGTTCTATCTGAAGTTCTCCAGTCTTGACGTCCACTTGAACACCTTCAAAGCTTATTGTAACAGTAGGTATATCGCCACCTTGGACTTTCCCACCTCCTACCACTTCAGGCCACACCCCCTCTCAAATGCAGGTCGACGCGAGAAATTTGAAAATCCTGAGGGTCCACAGGGCTTCACCACAAATTCTTCGAACCTCGTGAGCCCCAAATACTTTGCCCTAGGACACCGCCCCCATGAGCCCCGAGCCCTTATGGCCGCAGTGCTCAAGGTCCCCTGCGGTCTTTTTGACACCGTTAAGGATGAACCATTCAGAAGAAATGAGGAAAAGTAGATGGTGAATTCTAGCATCTTAGCAAGAAGTTCAGCTTGAAGACTTTACCAATCATCCCTCCCGTGCAGCTGAGGGTGGCAAAGCCACTTTTTCCGGGGTGTACGCATAAATATTTGTTACCCAACCTCAAAAACTACCAATTTAAAGCCTATTGCGCATGTCAAA
Organism: Phaenonotum sp. SLE1380; assembly: GCA_033557805.1. Lineage (NCBI taxonomy): Eukaryota > Metazoa > Arthropoda > Insecta > Coleoptera > Hydrophilidae > Phaenonotum > Phaenonotum sp. SLE1380. The sequence goes on from JAUIMX010000215.1 coordinate 7,266, forward strand.
TTGGTATTACGCAAAAAAATAAAGGCACATGCAAAAAGAGATAAGAGAGTTGTGGTAATACCTAGCAGATAAGAGACTGACTCAATAGAAGAACAGAAGATCTACCAATATTACGTTGTAGATAAAAATATTCAAATGTACTAGCTACATATTTCGTACTAGTAAGAGTTATAAGTCCAACTGTAAGGGATTTTGCATGATATTCATGTATTGTGCGAGGTGTTAGGCATGCATCTTTTTACTTTTAATGATTTCAAATAGATGATACAGGATGATTGATTCACGGACATATTACCGATAAAACGAGAAAGGATATATCAACACTGTGTCTTCTGACACACAGAGTTGGCAAAGGAACGTAAAACACTTTTGGAAAAACCTGCATAAAGAAGAACGGCAAGTAGCAATTCATGGTTGATACTCTAGGAAAGTTTGGAAAATGCAGTGCACTTACTAGACTCCGTTTGCTTTTGCAGATGAGCGATGCAAATCTGGAAATTTTGTTCAAACACACCACAAAGAAAAACTGCCACTCTTTGGTTTGTTCCAGGAAGAAAAAGCAAAGTAAAATTAGTCATCGTCTTTCTAAAGTGAAAAATTTATGTCTGGGAATCGATAAAAGTTTAATAGGGAGAAAATCAAGTCACGTGCATCCAGACCTGTCAAAAGGCCAGGGCAATTTATGAACTTAATAACGTTCATCTATTTGACTAACAAGTTGAGGAACACTAGACTGAAAATCGTTAAGGGGCCCTGCAGTCCTATTTGAATTGAATTAAACTCGTCTTTCGCGGTTATGCGCCCTATTTTTCAGCGAACAAATCAAATCCCCGAATCAATTTTCAAAACGTGTCATTTATATTCACAGAAACTTTCGTTGTTGCATATTGTTTTTTGGTCCTTCGAGCAATGATTTCGCTCGCGTCCATCTAAATTTAGTTTGGTCTGGGTAACGACCGATATTAACGAGAATAAATGTGTGTACTTTGTAGGGAAAAGGGGTTGTTTAGTGAATTTATTTTTATCTAAATTTAATCTTAATTAAACTCAATGAAAGTTTAAACGCAAAAACGGTTTCCATTGCATGACGGAATCTATTTGTCCTTCGTCGCGCTCACCGATTTAATACAATTCCTACACAATAACGCCAACTTGATTTACGAATCTTTCTGCCCGCAAATCGACTATATTTATTCTGTAACATCAGAAGTGGGATCGACAGAAATAAGCTAATTGAAGTTTAATAAATTGGAGGTTGATTCACGTCAAGTCGTTGGGGGATTGTGGGCAGAAAATCGATTAAACAGCGAGTGAAAAAATTGAGATGTTCATCTTTTATGGGGGAGTCGAGGGGGAATGTAAGTGTTTCATGAGATGGATGTATGAGTTGTGGAAATAGCCAAATGAGGTAGTGCTCTTCCAAGAGCGGGAGATTTCCCAGTGCAATCCGCGAAAATTCTTTATCTCGCGAACGGAACATCTAAGTTATTCATTTCTGTTTTTAGCCTTACTTTATTCTATCTTATTTACTCTTAGTTCTGTAACGTGGCGAGTTGGATAATTTTTGAAATTGTTATGGTTGAAAAATTAGACTTGAAGACAAAATAAGTAATTCGAAACATAATAAAACATTGTTTTCCTTTATAATTCTAAGTTTTTACGTGCTTCGGGATTGGCTCTTCATCAGACAGTTACATCGTCATACATCTATAGGATGGTAACTGAAAAATATGGGGTGGGGGTAATCAACTGTTATATAATATACAGGGTATCCCTAAAAGTTGGTCCCCCAGCTCTAGGGGTGATTCTACGTCCCAAAATAACACCGAAAGTTTCAATGAACCATGGTCCGCAAATGCTTCGTTAAGGAGCTACGGCCTCTCAAAGAGGCCCAATCAAAATCACATTTTATTGATTATCTCTGAGACGAATAAAATTATTACAACCAAATTTAGCAAATCGTTATCTAATAATATGGGGCATCTTATGGTAGGAAACACGTAAATATTATTCATCCAGGGGCGTAGAACAGAGGCTGGGTCAACCCTAAAATTCACATAACTTTTTTTCTCATATCTTGAAGAATTGATTTTTTCATAATCTAATTGTTCGTTTGAAGTACTAAAAATTTGGTCTCTTATCATTTTTACGAATAATGTACCGTTTCAGAGTAATAGCGTTCTGAAACCTACAATCGGTTCAATATTTTTGATATAATGCAAGTTTTTTTATACGTAGTGGAAACAAATTTGCATTATTTCAATAATATTGGACCGGCTCTACGTAGTAGTACTACGTATAAAGTAATTTGCCTAATTTCAAAAATCTTGGACCGACTGCAGTACTACTATGTATGAAATAATCTGCATTATTTGAAAAATATTGAACCGATTGTAGATTTCAGAACGCAATTACTCTGAAACGGTACATTATTCGTGAAAATGATAAGAGACCAAATTTTTAGTACTTCAAACGAACAATTAGATTATGAAAAAATTAAGACTTCAAGATATGAGAAAAAAAAGTTATGTGGATTTTAGTGTTGACCCACCCCCTGTTCTACGCCTCTGGATGGATAATATTTTTATGTTTCCTACTAAAAGATGTCCCATATTATTAAATAACGATTTGCCAAATTTGGTTCAAATAGTTTTATTCGTCTCAGTGATAATCAATAAAATGTGATTTTGATTGGGCCCCTTTAAGAGGCCGTAGCTCCTTAACGAAGCATTTGCGGATCATGATTCATTAGGACTTTTGATCTTATTTTGGGGCGTAGAATCACCCCTAGAGCTGGGGGACCAACTTTTAGAGACACCCTGTATAACCTCTTTTGTTAGAGTAATCGGAGTAAACTGCACATCAAATTTTTCAGTCAACTATTGCACATATACTGAAACCGGTAACAACGAAAGGAGGTCAAGTTATGGTGCGGAAATATGGCTTTTGGGGTGGGGTGAGGGGGTGGAATGGGTGTAAATAGAAAAATGTTTGAGGACACAACGGGGTTCAGTGGTTGTAAAGTAGCGCGGGGACGAAAAAGTCAATTTTATCCAAAATAACGGATTGAACTTACAAAAATGACGTCAAACCGGGGGGCCTCTCTTCTCCCAGCGTTTTGAAGTTTGGCCAATTAAACCAAAAAAAAATCGAAAAAGCAAACATTTTGCCAGTGCTTAGGGTATATTTAATTTCTTGGAAGCATCATTCGAGGGGTGAAAATTTCTCCAAGGCTGCGTAAACCTTATGACATAATCGTCAACAGTCAATCAAAAAAACCAATTACGCCCGTTTTAGTTGGAATGTAATCGAAATGAGTGTGTTTATATGCTTTTCCTAATGTTGAAGCTAAGGTGGCGATGAAAGCGAGTGGTAGGAGCCGGTAGAAGCATATGCAATAGAAATAGGTAAATTTTTGGTGGGGATATTTGGATCAGAGTAACAGGGAGTTGTGTATCTAAGATAGAAGCGCGTTTTCTATTAGATGTGTTCTCTTTATAATGGCTCAACTTCCGAATTGAAGCATGTTGATATTCAACTTTCTGTTTTCAAAGAGCGATTTCGAAAGATCTTGTTGCAAAGTACTATCACCTACTAATAATTTGTTTCAATTTTTGAGTGTTTTGTGCTGTTTTACTAGAACTGGAGCAAACTATTCGATGTGATCATAATATTAAACGTACTACTTTAGTTTTGTGAAGTTTGAAAATCGGATGTACCTATTGGTATAATTCGAACCTTGACCTTTTTTTCCACTAATTGTTTTTGTTGATACTTTTTTCGCAAGGCTTTTGCGAATCATTTGAAAATAAACCTATTTATTATTATTATTAATTCGCGATGGTACCTGTTGATTAGAGTACCACTAACTGTGATTATCGCTTTTTCAGTATATGTAAAGCTCTAGTGCAGGTTTTGATACACTAAGAATGACTCGATTTTCGTAAAAAAATATATTATTAGATTATCATTATTATTCTACATGACTACTTCCACTGTACTTCTAAAGAGTTTATTTCGTTATTACTGTTACACACCTAGCCTACGACGCGTTTGGTCAGTACGAGCCGGCGGCGACCTTCCTTGATTTTCATACTCATAGACTGATACCCATGGCGAGAATCCCTTCTACATTCGGACCTGGGTCGAGGTGGCCACACATTGTGGTCCCTAGTTAATCGATCCAATGGAGACTTGGTTCTCTGCATGGTCTCTTCCACGTCGCCTTGACCCTACACGTCACGAGGGGTCCGTCCTTGGGAGTAGCGCTGCTTCCGTGGTTGGGCTTGGGTCGAGCATAGGCATGGATTGTGCCTATTCACTGTAGCCAGGCGTGTGTCTCTCTCTTTGTAAGCCTCTCAATTAAAAGTGTAGGCCCGACCAATAAGCTCGACTGCTGCTTTCGTGGTTGGGCTTGGGTCGAGCATAGGCGTAGACGCTACCTGTTTACTGTGTCTCTCTCTGTAAACCTCTCAATTAATAGTGTAGGTTCGACCGCGGCGGCGACGTTTCGAAGAGAAGCGGGACGCCGCGCCGGTTCATCTCTGGGTCGCAGCTGACGGGTACTGTCACTCTCCAGGCGGCACTTCCCCAGCGTTGACCTTGTAATTGTCATAAAAAACCAGTTTGTCAAGGTTGTAGATGTCGCTTAACGACATAAAGGCCCATTCATTGAGATGCAGCTACATCATTGCTGACAGTGCAGCAATTTCGAACTAAGATCAAGAGGTTAGAATGAAATTTCATCCTCTTGGTCTGCACCTCTATTTAACGAAGAACTCAGAAGAATGGTGAAAAAACTCGAAGTTGCATTAGTAAATATCCAATCAATTAAACAGCGCTTTGTTGAAATCGACATCTAATTTTACGATGAGTTTGTTGTGAACCAAAAACAGATGAAAATGTCAAAAACAAAACAACCAAATAAAACGTCATCCTAAACGGCCTTTTATCTTCGTCCTGATCTCGTAAATATATAAACAAGGGTTGTAAACTTTACCCTAGGAAGGTAAATTAATCTGGACGCGGAATTTAGCCGACATAATTAATCAGATATTTTAAATAAAGCTATCTAGTAGCCTTGTATCGCCAGGGCATTCTAGATTGTTATCACCCGGAACCTCTACCAACAAATTTTCTTTATGTACCATACATTACAAAGACCTTTGTTCCACCGCTTCATCCCCAAATCCAATATTATTATTCAAAATTTTTTGATGATTAGGTGTGAGCCTCACGTCAGTAGCGAGGTGTTGTTCAGATTCAGAGAAAAAGGTTGCATTTATTCAGTTGAAAATTTTGTATAAAATAAATGAATGTACGGATGAAGCGAGATATTGCAGGGCTAGCAATCAACCTCGGTTTTAATAATAGACGGGCTGAAATTTTGATTTGAAACGTTCATATGTGGTATTTGCTAAGCCCTGCGTTCAGTGAGTGTATGGAAACAAAAAAAAAGAGTCACTTGTGCTGGCACAGGTTTAAGCAGAATTGGCGAAAGTAAACTCATAAAGGCAGTACGTACAAAAGGCAGGCGGTGGGAAAAAATCGCTTCAAATTTCTCGATTCAAGTTTCGGGAAAGTGGTTTGCATATCGGCGGAAGATTCACGCGAAATGGAGTGAACGGAACGGGTAGATGTAATTATGGAGGAATTTTTGCGGAAAACGATTTGGTTTTATTACTCGAATACCTGTATGGGGGACGCTTAATGTCCCACTGTTCTGATTTCTTGCTTTTTATTATTGAGCTTTTTCAGTTTGTGAAGTTATCTCACTTTTTAGATTTTTTTTCTTAGAAAACGTACCAATAGCTATACATTTTCTTCTACAATTAACACGTGTTAACACGACATGTCAATTATATGGCCACGCGGTCCAACCCAAATTGGTTGGACCGCGTAGTCACATGCCTCGCATTTCCTAGACTTACTTGTAGCGTAGTTGCCGTTTTTGTAACATAAAATAAATTGAAGTTGAGAACACATTCTCAACACGTGTCGTGTTAACACGACACGTCAGAAAGCGACACATCAGATATGCCGGACACATATCTGTCTTGTAACACGTGTGTATACTGACATTTGATGTTTTTAAACTGGTGAAATATGTCAGCATATAATATAATAAAACACCTACCAAAAGAGATGGATTGGTTGGATGAAGAAGAGGAAATGATAGCTGTTACTGCAACATTATTTGTGCTACAATATGAATCCAGAGAGTACTAGGTTCATCCAATAAATGAACGTAGAACGAATTTGGTGATTATCATGTTCTATAAATTGTCATTCCATATTTAACCATATAAATAATATGTAAAGAAACTCGCGACGGCGCGCGGCGCGGCCTAATGAATATAACCAGGTCCTGTAATAGTCTGACGAAAATCTGACCACCTTAGATACAGAAAACACGCAATATGACGTCTTGAAATGTGTTATCGACCTCTGTCAATACATCACAATATTATGTATATCGGGTGAGGCAAGTTTGTAGCGTTCCGTTTAGGCAACTAACCATACGTATGTGAAATGCTTAATTTTATACTGGAGAGTTGGCAGCATTTAG
>JAUIMX010000216.1:0-13792 GCA_033557805.1 Phaenonotum sp. SLE1380
CGAAAACCTGAAATCGATATCACGTTTCGTTTGGCCGTAATCGATCCGTCCCGGGACTTTTGCCGGACCCTGTATATCACCTCAGCGCAGTTGGTTCAAGCCCCAGTCAAGGTGTTCCTTTATTTATAATAGATTTACGCCTTGTCAGGATTAGAACTGTAGGTTAATGATAATTTAGAAAGCTCCCAATAGGCCTGAAGAGCGAAGGGAATGGCGCTATATAAATTGATAGAAAAAGAAGAAAAATTATATGCTATTGCCGTTTGTTGCTTTATTTACTGATCAGCCTGAATTATTTTTACGATAAGAATAAATCAATTATAGTAAAAATGACTTTCTTACTCAATCACAGGATTATTCAATTTTTAGTAAAAATTGACTGGAATATAGATGAGAATTATGCAGAAAGAAACATAGGTATACTAACGATATTTGGTATGTGTACCTACTTATAAAATAACAATAATTTAATTTATGGACTAAAGTCCAGCCTCGTAGTCATATATAGAATAAATATTGTAAAATACTGTAATTCTTGGATATTATTTATTCAGACCGCGACTAGTTTTGCCGGTCAATACCAGGCTCCTCAGGCTTCAACGAAAAGAAACAACAACATAATAAATAAATTGTATAACAATTAACAAAGTGATAACAATAACAATAGAATTTATAGGTGTAAATATGAAATGTTTTGTGAAATTTGAGTTAAAATTTCTCAAAAAACGTGTAAAGTACATATTGACAGAACGAATAAAATGAACGTGACAGCGGTTGAAATTTTTAGTTCAACTTACTTGTGGTCAATTCAGTAACTTATGAATAAGTTTTTGTCATTGAAAGCTGTTTGATATCTTCGCATTATTTTACCAATTTGGAACAAAGTGTTTTATTTAATATTAGTTACGTTTCTATCTGTCTTTCGTTGTGTTTTTTAAAAGAGGTCGATGAGAGGTCGTATGTTTTGGGTGCGTCACTTCTTCTTTCTCTTTGTTATCTTGTACGGCTTCTATGTGATGTTGTTGTGCTAATACAAAATAATTGCGTATTGAAAACACATTTTCACAAAAAAAGCAAAAACTTAAAATAATTTCTCAACAGTTAATTACGGCATTCAAAATAACTTTCAATTTTGAATTACTTATTAAAGTTGAACTTTGAAAGCATTTTACTCTTGTTCTTGATTCTTTTCCGGAATAGAATTCAAATGCAAATTATTCCATAAACTGACTAGGAAATGATCATAATAATGGAAAAATCCTAATGCAGGTAATATGAAGAAATATGAGGAGAGTAAGTAGTATTTATTGCAAAATTTTAGGGAAATTGAATTAACGAAATTACGAGTAATATATTCAAAATGTTCCAGGTGAAATTCTTGAGCTTGTGATGTGTACAGTGAAGTGGTAAGTTTTGGAAACGCAAGAATGGTACTTCCTTGCAAAATTTCCTTTATTTAAGAAGTCAGAAGCTCAGCGACATGTTTCAATACTGTCTCGTACCATCTTCAGACCTGAGAGAGCGTACGATATTAGATAGAGTAAATTATAAATTAAATTCAAAGTATGACTTAGTGTTGGCCGAATTTCGAAACGTAATCGTTTTGATGTGACAAGTGAAGATAGAAAATCTTCAAATTTAGCGAAATTTCAAATTTTGAAATTATAAACGGCGATTATTATTCTTATTTTCCTTTGTTTCTTTCCTCGGCCATATTCCCTAACACAATGAATTCCGTGACATGTTCACCAGTTTTTTCCTCCCATTTCTATGCTTTGTTGCCATTATTTATCGAACGATATTTTACCGGCCTTCCAATATCAGTGTGTGTGCAAGTAGCGGAGTTGTGAAAAAGTGGAGCGAATGTAATCCTGAATATTACAGCTCTTTCTAACTTCATTCAATATTGGACTGTACAACTACAGATTAATATTAATATCCCCAATGTCAGCAACAGTTTGTCGAGTAATTTCGTTAAATTACCCAATATAGCAAGTAAGAAGTAATATAATTTGATAGAGTGCAAACTAAACAGTTCACGATAGTAGAACTTGTGCGTCTCTTAGGATATATTTAGGAACCAAGTTTGGTTATCCCATTTATGATTGGTATGGATATAACGTGCTAGAAAAATACATATAAGTGTGATATATTTGAAAATAAACAACTTTCCGTATCTTATTCAGAATTTGTTTGTTTTGAAAATTAGTTCAAAGTGAATACATAAGGGATTAATTTATTGTTATAACTATTGTTTTTGTTTGAATAAAAGTCTTTGATAAAACCCTTAGGAATTTCTTCCCAGCCTAATACGTGAATCAGCGCACGGATTATACCATTCAAACGAAATTAATATTTTAGGTGAAACTCCTCTAACACGATCATAATTTCGAAACAATTTTCGATATTGTATTAAAGTTAACAACTTTATGATTAATTATACCCGCAATCTGTTCTCTCGCGTACACATATTGGACGTATCATTTTGAAACAAAATTAAGTTGAGGATTTTATGGAAGTCACATTCTGCGACTTGCTATTTCTTGAAGGAGAACAATATAATATCTCTAGGAAACCATTATAAAATACCCTCCTACTCTAGTAATGGAAATTTTTCTGATCAATCCACGCTCAATTTAGTGCTAAAAATAAAACACTCAAGCAAGCGTAGAGATTTGAATTCAAAGAAGAAGACTGAGAGTTATTCTTCGTTTCTCCATAACCAAATACTTATGGTTACCGTTTGAATTAAACAACAATGTAACGGTTCACTTTATATTAATTCATTGGACACCTGACCTCTTGGATCTGATGTTTTGTCGAAGACCGCTTATTAGATTTTTGGCTCCGATTTTTATAAATAATTGTGAGGGGATCATTTTGGTTTAGTCATTGAAGACTTAAAAATGGGCTGGCTTTTGGTTTTTAATTAGTTGAATCAGATATGTTTCTAGTTTAAATTATACTTCATTTCCATCTTGATAGGCATCATTTTGAATTCTACTTTGTTTTAAACTGAAAAATTTAGAGTTGGGCTACAATGACTTACGGTTTTTGCAATATTGAAGGGTATTTCAACGAACCCGTTTCTGACCTGTAAACGTTTAGGGTACTGAGCACATACAAGTATAACTTTTTTTGTGCATTTTAGGTATATTTCAGAATATTGAATTAGTTTTCGTCAAAGATTTCCAATGCTGACAGTAGTTGCAATATTGTTAATTTATGATAACAAAGTTGATTACCATTTTGATTATCTGAATGATTATCATTATTACGTTTAGTAACTCGAGGTGACAATCTATCTGTTTGAAAACGCCAGAGAATTTTACCTATTAACTAGAAGCCTAACTAGGGGTTAAAAAATGAAGCATCGCCCGAGAGTGGCCGATAAAGCCCGACAGCAATTGACACTTGTCAAGCGGCTTGACGTATAACCTCCAAAATTTTTCATTAGCTCGTCAGTTCTTGAGTGGTTCTTTTTTTCTTCATACATAGCGCAAATGGTGGGAACACGCGCGAGATTACTTCGGTCTTCGATTTTATACCTTTGCATATAAGTTATATTCTTCCATAAGCACGGAACAATCCCTGGATTCGGCTTAGGTAAAAAAACAAGAAGAAGAAGATGGCATAATGCCTCTAATAATTTTAAATTAATCGCCAGTTTTTGGCATGATTGACATGAATATAGGAGCTTTGCCCAATTTCGCTAGATTTTGTTTTAATCATTCAAAAAACTGTACCCAATTTAGCTAGATTTTGTTTTACCTCATACGGCCCAATGCTTTAATATAGGGAGTTAGGCTTCTAGGTAACTAGGTAAAATTCTCTGAAAAATGCATTAATATACAGAGTGATTCGCGGGAGGGCTTTCACGCTCCTAATACAACATTTATCAAAAAATGTATTAGATAAAAGTTATTTGTACAAAAAGAGCTACAACTAGAAATTAGTTTCACGTATACATAGTGGTCCGAAAGTACCCGAACCACCATGAGGTGAGTTGTTTTAAATAGTACCCCCTATTTTTATTACTTTTTCTGATTACACGTTGAAAAATAGTTGGACCCTTGTGGAATGGAACTAGAACTTTTCCTCAGTGTTTTCGAGATATTACCCGAAATGTCAATTTTTGTGAAAATTCATACCTATTTTTGAAAAGTCATATTTTTTTATTATTTGTTATAAGACTTTCATATTTTCGGTAGTATTGCACAAATATATGGAACATTGATAAATATTGTAATTTTTCACTCAGTATATACATGGGTTGTACAAAAAGTTTTCAAACTATGAAAACTCAATTTACTCGGAACACATTTTTTTCAAATAAAACACCTTGTATATTTTTATGTCATCAAATCCCTCTTTCAAAGGTCTTCACATTTTATTGAGAATACCCTATACCTATTGTTGACCATTTTCGAGATAATAAATAATATGATATTTTTAAAAAATTTTTTTTCACGAAAAATACCGAGTGTTGCAAAATTTCAGGATATTACTCTTACAGCACATTCTACATGTCGAATTAGCAAGAATAATTTGTTTTTCGAGTTGCTCTCCAACGAAGACATGGCGTTTTGAAATGACGCAGCGAAATGGCATCCCATAATGCCTATCAAAGTGAGATTCTATTTGTGAGGTCATCTTTACTACGAAGCGACTTTTGAACATAGTTTTTCGGCCATTCTTGTGGGCAAGAATTAGTCAAACATACGGAAAGTGCTGCTTAAATAGTGACCCGAAATGTCGCAATACTCGGTATTTTTTATGAAAAAAGTTAAAAAAAATGTCATTTTATTTATTATCTCGAAAATGATTATCATTAAGTATAGGGTATTCCCAATAAAATATGAAGCCCGTTGAAAGAAGAATTTGATAACATGAAAATATACAGGTGTACCATTTGAAAAAAATGTGTTCTGAGTAATTTGAATTTTCATAGACTGAAAACTTTTCGTACAACCCCGGTATACACTAAGAGAAAAATTAAAATTTTATCAATTTTTCATATCTTTGTGCAATACTACCGAAAATATGAGAGTTTTATAACAAAGATATGACTTCTCAAAAATAGGTATGACTTTCCACAAAAATTTACATAATATCTCGAAAACAGCGTGGAAAAGTCCAAGTTTCATTCCACAAAGGTCCAACTATTTTTCAACGTGTAATCATAAAATGTAATGGAAATAGGGGGATGCTATTTAAGAAATCTTACCTCATGGTGGTTTGGGTACTTTCGGACCACCTCGTATACGGGAAACTAATTTCTGGTTGTAGCTCTTTTTAGTACAAACAACTTTTACCTGAAACATTTTTTGACAAAAGTTGTAATAAGAGCGTGAAAGCCATCCCGCGCCTCAATGAACCACCCTGTAGTTGGAATAAATATTTGAAGCTTTTGATTTGAAGGTTATACATGTGCTGCGGATTTTTTTTTTGTTGTGCTTCATGTTTTTGATATATTGTCACAACGTCCGTTGTATGGATCTGAAATTAGATTTTATATTTTAGTTTTCGAAACAAATTAGACTGACTATACTTCTCGTTTTCCTGTTTCAACCTCAATATACATTTTTCGTTTCAAAAACGAACTACATTGACATAACTTTCAACAAAAAGGCCGAGGCAGTTCAACGCTATATCGAAGGGGAATAACTTTTTGTGAAATGTAGTCTTGAAGTCAGATTTAATGAACCCATATGTTTTATTCCACCAGCCTTTCCTCTGATAGTAGTGAATGATTACCAGGTAACTAGTAACTATATTACATGTCAAAAATAATCCATCAAAACTATGGCATTTAGAATGAAATGTATGAGGTTGTTTAGTAGATCTTTGCGTGGAACACTTCTTGCAAAGTTGCGGAAATCAGAATTGACACTCTCAAAATTGTAGTTTGTCAGATTTGTTTTTGAAATATTAACGACCTCTTCATCATGTCTTACTTCCTACAACCCTCAACTCAAAAATTTAAAACTGCTGTAGGATTTTTGATATCTCACATGAAAAGTGTTTGCGTTACTTCCATTCAAATGCCAGAGTATTTAGAATCATAAAAAGAGTTGGAAGGATGCCTTATGTAATTTTACCCATATAAATTTGACTACCCATATTCTCTGAAAATATCAAACGCTTTTCAAAATTTTCGCGTTAACGCAAGTTCAAATCTTGGAGTTGGGTGTTGTAGGGAGCGAGAGATGATAGTTGAAGTAGTATCTTCTACTGTCATTCCCCTCCTAGAGAAAATTTACTCATGACGTATTCTTCTGTTTTTCTGGTACAACAAACAGCCAAACAATTTGAATTCAATCGACTACCGCGAATTAGCTGGACGTTCACCTTTCGTTCGTTGTTCGTACGCAAGATGTGAATGCACCTTAATACCATCGGACTACATCTGAGCAGACTGCCGATCATTTGACATACCTAATCTCACAAAAAAAAACATTCACGCCACTAGAACCAACGCGGAAGGACTATAATAAGGAATGTATGTTCAATTTTCCCGGGATTTCTATTGTATACAGATGAATTCAGAGCTGCAAACACGGGGCGGGGCATACATGGGGAACTGTAGTATCAACTATATACTGTATCTAATTCTCCTATATTACACCTAGCGTACTCTGTTCATCATGTATAGCGATATGCAAATATATCACATGGATCTCTTCCAATCATGTACTGGTCTCATCATTGTATTTACGTTTACAATATATATAAATTATTATAAAGACCTAATCAAATCGATAGGGCTTTAAACTAAGAGATATGCAATATTGGTATTATGGGTTAGAAATTTATTTTTAAAATTAAGGCTTAGTATGGTATGAGGATCACACAGTCGCTGTATTATTTGGGCAAAAAGTAGTTTTTTGATTGTATATGTCTCATATTGAGAGTGTGGTGTTGCTATATTCGAAACTGAAAAATGCTAAGATTTGACAAATGTTTGATCATTAGGATCTTATTTTTTCTAACCCAGTCTAGTCGTGTAATACAGTACAGGGTGTATAATTTTCGACGTACCCTCATGGGGACTCGGAAACTATTAGAGTTACAAAAAAAAACGAGTGGCGCACTCTCGATTTTTTTTTTCAAAGACAAGTTTGATATGAGAAAATTTCAACTAGCTTCATTTGTTTTCAAGTTATAGCGGTTTTTGTTTCTTTTTGCCAAAATCAACTTTCCTTCATATCTCGGTTAATATGATATATGAGAAAAAAATTTTCAAATACTTTTTATACTGTTTGCAATGCAGATTATTATTATTATTATTTGTTTCAATTTTCCAGAAAACAGGATTAAGTCAATTTTTTTAAATGGAATGCATATGGTTTGAGTTGCTAATCAAGACCGATATTTTTTCTCTTTTCAACTATTTATAACCTGTTAGGGTTTGTTTCAGTATTATAACAATTATAAACAATTTTCATGAAACAAAAGACTATCACTTGCCAAAATAATGGTTTTTATTTAGTTGGCCACATCCATTGCCCACCACTAGAAGGGACTAAGTAGTTGTTAGAGGTAAAGAAAACTAATAAAATTCAAGGAATTGTCCAAAAAAATTATATCCATCAATTTTATAACAAACAATTTGATTGAATTGTTGACAAAAACTCATAAAATTAACACTTCTAAAAACAATTGTTAAAAGTGCAACGTATTTATTCAACTTTTCTCACAGTAATTGATTCAAATTATCATTTTATACGATTAATTTTTAATATATCATGAAAAATATACAATAAATATAAACCCTACAAATTTCGATAGTTCTCCGTTCATATCCATGTAATAGGAAAGTTTCATGGGTCAAAATCTTATAATGATTGTCCCATCATCGTATAGTACAACCCTAAAGAGTTTTTCCTGCAAAAGGACAGGCTGATTTTTGTTTTAATTATTCCAGAATTTGTAAAATAAATTTACGTTGTGAAGATACTGTGACGTCACTTACATATTAGGGAATTTACTGTAAAAAAAATTGTGATGGTAATGAACTAACAAGACATTTCTGAAGCTTAACCTTGCTGACTTTGGCCATTACAAATCATGAGTTTCGTGGTATTTCATCTAATATTTTGTCTTCGGCCTTTATTCAGTGTATAGTTTTTATTATTACAGTTCATTATTGAAATGCTATTGCAAGAATTTGAAGAACGGCGCAGCAATAATCTGTCGCTAGTAGATTTCGGCATGTCTCTTTGTAAAACATGTTGCAACTTCTGTTATGACTTTTATCCCTATGTTGCTAAACGGCCGTGCGTGTGTTTATTTATTACCAAAATGTTTCTTAGTAGCAACTCGTGGACTCGGCAAGGCAAGGAATGGTTTTGAAAATTAGTAAATAATATTATATTTCATTGTGGGTTTGAATAAAATGTAAGCGCGTCGCGGCAGCTTAGCGACCGATGGAACGGGTACGGTAGTAAGTGACGTAGTTAGGCTCCGCCCATTTATTCAATTTACGAAGTTTATTAATTTTTTTAAGAGGTAAGGAGTGCGATTTTATTGGATTGTTGTATATCAATATTTAAGTTTGAAGGTCCTCTACAAGATAGTAAAATAATTTTTGTTGTGGGATTTGTCCATTAATTTTCTCCTTTCTAATTAAATGATGCCAATCGCCGTAGATCATAGTGCCCGAGAACCATATTTTTAGGAAGATAATATGGACTGACGAGGTATTTGTTAGTACTGCGGGGATTTTCAAAAAAAATAATGAACATTGGTGAAGTTTTTTTTTATTTTGTAGGGTTTATATTTTTCTCTTTGGGGATAAATTCAAAATGAATTGTATGGAAGGCAAAATAATAATTTGAATCACCTGGGAGAAAATTTTACACAAATGCTCAATTTGGTATCCAATATCCATATTTTTAATGGAACACGGACAATTCAACAAAGATAGGAGTTATGTTAACTTTGAACAATTGTTTTTAGAAGTGTCAATTTTAGTTGGATAGTTTGGACAATTTCTTGAATTTTATTAGTTTTCTTTATCTGTAACAACTACTTAGTCCCTTCTAGTGCAACTCAAACCATATGCATTCCATAAAAAATGGTACGTGAGCAAGGGGCAATAAATAGAAGGCAGAAGCGTTTGCAGAACACTTAGAAGACATCTTCACATCAAATGAAGATCAGGTTTCTCTGACCTTATATACCAGGTGTCCAAAATGTATGGAAACCCTGGAATTACTCTATAGGAAAGCTCTGCGTAGAAAAATGGTTTATACAAAAGTTTTGTGACTTTTCCTATCCAATGCTGACGTTGAATTTGACCTTGGTCATACCCTTCAAGGTCATATCTTGGTCAAGGTCATTTTCTCAAATGGAACCCCCCCAATTTTTATTACAGATTTGGAAAGAGTGGAAAATTTTACGTCCGAATATGATCTTGACTGTCATGTCTAAATCAAATTATGAACAAAAATTATAAACTAATGCAGGTATGGGAACCTGTCACTTATGGCAAGGTTTATTATCCCGGCCAGTAAAGACAAGAAATTCTACCTCAGACATTTCAGGAAAGTATTCATTTACAACATTTGTTCAAAATGACCCCCATTGACTATTTAGCACTGTCCCACACGAAAATAATAATTCACAATTGTTCATAATTTGACCTTGAAATGACACTCAAGGTCATATGGTCATATTCGTACCTGAAATTTTCCGCTCTTTCCAAGTCTGTAATAAAAATTGTGGGGGTTCCATTTAAGAAAATGACCTTGACCAAGATATGACCTTCAAGGTCATGGCTAAGGTCAAATTCAAAGTCAGCTTTGGATAGACAAGAAAAAGTTATGAAACTTTTGTATAAACCATTTTACTCCAAAATGCTTTCCTATAGAGTTATTCCAGGGTTTCCATACATTTTGGACACCCGGTATATCTAACCAAGAGAGTACCCAGGTACAATCAGTAACACCAGGAGAAGTTCTCGAGGATATAAAAACAAACACAAACGCTATAAAAGCACCAGGGTATGGTTTGATAAATAAAGTGCTGCGGAACATAGTGAACGCTCCATGGTATGTACGCAATTGTGACATCCACCGCGTCCTTGAAGTGGAATATGTGATATGTGCAATAGAACAATTTGCGAATAAACATGATGGAAAACTTCTGAACCACCCCAAAAGAAGTGCAGCCCTTCTACTAGAACATGAACAATTTCCTAGAAGACTAAAACGCACTGTAGTTGTAGAAATTTAGTTATAACGTAGTCTATGGTAAACCAATGGATTTTCTATAGCTTTGAAATATTTCAATACCATAGAAACTAGAGATAAATTAAAGGTTAGGCTGTTTAGACTAGTTTTAATATTAAATATACGAAAAAAAATGGTTACCGTTATTTCAAATAATCAAAATTGATTAGTTTTTTTTTAGGTATATGCTTAAAATTACTATCGTTTCTTTTTAATGGAAACATTTCATTAGCAAAGCTGAGGATTCACACACCTCTCTTGCCGGAGTTGTGAAAAAATGAAGCGAATATGATCCTGACTACACTTCGTTACAGTTGATAACATCCTCAAAACATTATGATTCCTGCACCTATGGATACTACAAAGAGGAGCCGATAAAGCAAAAAACTGTTGCATAGCTAACAAGATACATGGCTGGCTTATGCTGCGATTAAACAACGCATGAATTCAGTGTTTCCCCCGTTTATGTTTTCATTATCCATATGAATCAAA
This sequence comes from Phaenonotum sp. SLE1380, assembly GCA_033557805.1. Taxonomy (NCBI): domain Eukaryota; kingdom Metazoa; phylum Arthropoda; class Insecta; order Coleoptera; family Hydrophilidae; genus Phaenonotum; species Phaenonotum sp. SLE1380. Next base: position 10,728 of record JAUIMX010000216.1, read on the forward strand.
GTAAAATACACGTTTTTCTAGATATTTTACTGACTAAAGCTGCGAATGCGAAGAGGGATCAATTATTCAGCTCTTCTCCTAACACTTTCTACCCGTCCTTTGAATTATAGGAATATGCAAAAAGTTTTGTGCAATAATTCAAGAAACATAGTATGATACGAAAAATTGTGTGTAATGATTCAACAAATATAGTGCACTTTGACAAGAGGTGTTGAAGTTTTCAATTTGGAATATTCCATTATTACGTAGGTTCAATTTGAGATCTTGTGGAATCATAACTGATTATTTTTCTTATCTTTATTCGCGACATAACATCATATTATCTCGGCATACCGTGTCTAATATACAAGGACTAAATATATGGTGGCTGTGGCAGTAATCATGTTGTTAGTGAGAGAATGTATGGAAGACAATGTCAAATACAGATTGCAGAGTTGCTCTAACGGATCTAACGTAATATAAATTAACCGTTGGCGTGGTTCTGGAGTGTTTGCATTTGCTGAAAAAACAAAAAAAAATAATTAGTTTTCAATTAGTTCATTATGACTTATTGCTTTTATTGCTGTTGACAATAAAGTGTATACGGGATGGGCGATACTCGTGCGTTTCATTTGGCTATTCTGCTTATTATTGCAGTTAGAAAAGACAATAGTCACGCAGTTCTCAGGCCGATATCCGAGAAAAATTCGGTGACGTTAAACAAATCCTGATATTGTTTTTTTTGTGTCCATGGAGAACACGACTTTTCAGAAGTTGCTAACATCTAATATCAACCGTAATTTGAATCAGTATGTACTTGAAGACTGTAAAAATATTTTACAGGCAGTTTTTCAAGAAATCACGTCATATGAAACACAAATTTTTCTAACCCTGTACAGCGCGTAGGTGATATTGATTTCACATTCAAATCGCTGCCTAGGTTGTAGAAGCTAAACAAGCTACTATAATTCCATCGGATCAAAAACTATCAGCAAATCATAAACAAAATTACCAAATTTATGAATACAAGAGAAAAAACTTATAAAATGTTGAAGGGAAATTCTACGAATCAATAAAATTATTACAGACGTCGTATAAACGGACTAAAAATCATGTGTATCCTGATTATAATGAACAGATTTTTATTTTCGATTAATATTTTTCTAGAGCTTTGTAACAAATTTTGATCACGAATAGACTAAAACCTATGTTGAGCTTTGTTGCTACTGGAGAAGCGACAGATACCGAAGGTGGTATACTGTAATATATTTAAATGAAATAATTCAATTTCAGTTTAAACCGCACCTGCACTGTACCATATGATGTGTATACCTTTTGAGTGGTTTCGTTATTTTATGTCATTCTGTTCCGAATATTCAATAAATAAAGTTGTTCTCTAAATTTGTATTTAAATCATTGGAACCTATGTTATTTTATAATAAATAAATATATCAATACATTACATATACAAAAGGTCTAATCCATTGCTACGAGTGAAGATATATCTCTTGAAAAATAAGAGTAGCTTCCACAGTGGGAAAGAAAAAGACCCATGTCAGATAGGGATTTTTAGGTGTTGTGATTTGCAAATGTCTACTTCATTGTTTATAGCACAAAAGATCTAAAAATGAGATTCATTCCGTTTAGAGTATACGGAAATGGGAGTAACTTCCGAATAGGCGTATGTTAAATGACATAACCGGGATTCACATTTGTAAGTTGGTAGATCCGTATATACGGAAATTATTCCATCTAAAAACAACAGCCGAATTTCGATTTCATAAGTGATATAACGGAATTGAACGTTTGTGGCGAGCCAACAAAAGCAAAATGTTTGTTGTTATCACGTGATTCAAAGTTGAATTTCCATTGGCTGAATTTTGACAATAAGTAAAGACATACGTTTTTTGCGTGAATTTCTTCCCGCACGTGAAAGATATTCCACATAGCGTTTAGGTATGCCAGTTTCATTCCGTAAACGGATTTTTTCACATTCGTAAGTGACATTACGGAAGTTTTTCATCCGCACGTACGGAACTCAGTCATACATCCCCAGGAGTAATAGTGAATGAAACCTTGGCAATCCATAAAGCCTGAACACAATTTGTTTCTAAAAATCCTTACATAATATTAAAACTCCAACATCTGAAAAAGAGGTACTTGGTTCCAAGAATATTGTTAGATTTAAAGTGAACCTTTGAATTAATTAAACGTAATCAAACAATTATAATATCCGCTGATAAAATTTCAGTCAACGCTTTGTGGGCAAAGGATGAATTCCAACTGGCTCAACCTAATAGACCTCATCCACATGTCAAAATCTATACCCTGCAAATGTTTCCAGCCGCGGGCGACTGTCATAAATTACCAAATGCGTTGTCCAGCTAGTTCACCGTTCACTCTCTGTAAGTGTTTCGGTTGTCACTGACTTCCACAAATTATCAAACTCATTAGTCTATCCTGAAGCATTTTTAAAAGGGGATGCAAGCTCTTCGAGTCTTCGCAAAAGAGAACATAAACTATATTTTTGATAATTCAATTAATCAAACAATTCATTTGAGATAATTACTCTTTTCAATTATTAACCTAACACGGCCAATCCTGACATAGCTCCGCTCTCGGAGCTAAACTTTTTCCTCATTGTCGACCGTCATAAACAATGGCGATTCGCCTTCTCCGGCGTTTCTATCATTGCTACGACAATCATGCCAGGGACAAACCGCTCGGTAATGAACTCACAAATATACTGCTCGGCCGTAATCTCACAATTAAAATTATACAAGCATAACGCCAGGAAAAAAATACCGCTCGGTCGTGATCTTACAATCAAAATTATACAAGCATCACGCCAGGGAACCGCTCGGTTGTGATCTCACAATCAAAATTATACAAGCATAACGCCAGGGAAAAATACCGCTCGGTCGTGATCTAACAATCAAAATTATACGAGCATCACGCCAGGGAAAAAATACCGCTTGGCCGTGAACCCACAATCAAAATAAAAAATCTGTTGCAGAGCAACGCATAAATTCAATTCTACTCACTCTGTATTGTCCCTCACAATTTCCAAACAAATCTTACATGTT
>JAUIMX010000217.1:0-13769 GCA_033557805.1 Phaenonotum sp. SLE1380
TTTTGAATTATTTAATATAACAAAATCCACAAATGTAACCATCTGGCACATCTCTATCGTTGCACAATGTCCACACACTATACAGCGATACCAGAGCTCTTGGTATTTTCCAAATTCACCACAAATTACACAAAGTTCGTTCCTAACACCAGTTTTTCTGTATCATCATTTTTCATTTGTAACAATACTGAGCACTCACAAAAAGAAATATACTCTTCTTCAATAGGGGGATCTGTTTCTGTCAGTTTCTGCGTTGTTCGCTCGAAGGTTCTACTTGCGAGTGGTATTGTACAAAAATGTACGAATCCATCCGAACCTGTCGTTTTGAGAAAAGTATTCCATCAAACAAAAACAGTCCATTATTTCAATGAAAACATTATGTCAATCGTAGCTTAAATCAATATCGTATTATACAGGTATACAAATAATGCAATTCAAGTGAGAACATAGTATTTACCATGTCAATTCTTCGCCGCACTTTTTATAAAAAACTATAGAGAAAATGTGCCACGTGTTCTAACATGCATAGTAGGTGAGTGACTGGCGCAGGCGCAGGGGAGAACGCAGCAATAGCGCTTTACGTCTATTAGACAAATACAGATCTATTTTCTCTTACATCTATCCCTGTCAAATACAATGTACGGTATCAACCGCTTGTACGGTAACCCCCGCCGCTCCCCTATGTACACTACTTTTTTCCAGCCGTGTGGCCAAAGATGAATTTCATAATTTTGACTCCACTAGTGGTTACCTGCTCAAAACGTCACTTCATAAACATATGGCGACAAAATAATAGTTCCACTTGGACTTATGAACTTTTGCAATTAAAGTTCATAAATTTGTCTAAGTATGCCATAGAAACAGATAGAAGATTCCCTGCGAAAGTGATATTTGATTCGATTCCAACACTCCAAGATTTGTCAAATTAATGATGTTATGATTGCATAAGCACAGACAACCCCAGTGAATTTATCTATGGCATAAGTCTCAAGAATATACGTCAACATCGAGGGTGCTGTGCCGATAGAGAGTGAAACGACTGTGCGTATACTGTGCTCGAATTGAATAAAATATGAAAGGGGTTCGGCAGAATCGTAAAAATTCAAGAAAAACAGTAAATAAATGAATGGAATTTCAAAGAAAATAAATACATATTTTCAATACAAGTTTTTATAGTTTTTTATTGTAATTAGTGTATAGTAAAGTCAAATGTCATCACTCCATTGATAAAAATAAGAGTAATTTATAGCGTAGATTATTTGTATTTTCTCTTGAAAAAAAGTTTAATAAACCCAAGCGAGGGATATTACGTAACACTGATTTGAAGATGAACTTTCTATTATAGCATTCGTCCAATCAACTTTGCTCTACTGTCTCGCCGAAACACCCTGTATTAAATGTATGATGGGGTTCTTTACCAAATAATTTTATAACAATGAAATTACTAGCTAATGCTTCTTTAATGATGTTTAGGTCCACATATTCATATGAAAAATTGTTTTCTTCATTGAACTTCTAATAGAAATAGACTTAACAGGAAATGAACTGCGTTAAAGTAAAGAATACGAAATGTGAACCTGATATTTAAAAACCTATCTGAAAATAAACAGTAACAAATTTCTCAATAAATACGTTCTAATCAACTTTGTTATAAGTATACAGAGTAGCACACTAGTCCGCCAGTCTTAGATAGCTCACTGAATATAAAGTATAAAAAATAATTGTCTATGGATGTAATGCATATTTTTAAATTAGTTACGAATATACAGGGTGTTCGTAAAAAGTGTGGTATCGGAAAATGTCATTTTCCTAAATTAGAATGGTATACAATTTTATTGTATATTCGGAATGTACTATTGAAAATAATAGTAGTTTGTTGACACATTAGACCACCTAAACTGAACGGTTGAAGAGATATTCGGCATTTTTGGAGAATTTCGACGATTGCATGACAAATCAAAAAAATTTATTGCACTACCCCTGCACTGTTTTCGAAAAATTCGAAGACTATGTTGAAAACCAAGGATTTTTGTTAGTGAGTTGAAATTTTCACGTCTTTATATCAAATAGTGTATTAAAAGTGAATTTTTTTGATTTGTCACGCAAACGTCAAAATTTTCTAAAAATGTCGAATAACCCTTCAACTGTTCAGTTTAAGTGGTCATATGGGTTAACAACTACCATTATTTTTAATAGTACATTCCGAATATACATTTTAATTTGAGAAAATGACATTTTCCGATTCTACACTTTTTATAAACACCCTGTATATTCGTAACTATATTAAAATAAGTACGACTCTTCACCTCAAGTGAATCCGTATTAATTTTAAGTGAAAAAGGCTAAAATAAATTGTGCCGAAACGTTTTAAAAATCAAAATATCAATTTTTTTGTTCAAATAAAATTTAAATTCGAAAAGAATTTTTTTATAGCGAAATCTATCCGCACACGTTTAGTTCTATAAAAAAAGAATACCCGAATAAGTTAAATTTTCAATTCGCAAATGATTTATTATTGCCAGAAAAAGCAATTGGTATTTCAAATTTTTCTACCACTCTGCTGAGCATATGCATACCTATATAAACGACATGTCAACTATACAGAACGAATATGCCTCCACATGTTAACTTTTAATTTATAGAGCTAAAAAAATGTGCCAAAAAATTCCTGTAAAAATGATGACATGAATCTAATAAACATTAATATGTTTGCAATTTTTTTTGACACCAACTAAGGTCACTGTTTATCTGAAATATTTCTCAAGAACCCGATAATGTTTGCGACTTTGAAAACATACATTTTGGCCAGATTTCGAAACGTCCTGATAACACTAGCACGCGCTAAAAAAATTTCACACAATTTTATAAGCCAATTTCCATTGCACTGTGAATGTGGACCCGCCTTTATGCAAGTAGGTGTGTGCAGTGCCTTAAAACGTAACAAAACCGAATTGATTCAAACAATTAAGCTTAATAAATAGTTTGTAAAGCGATTACCTAACCACTGAAGTAAACAAGATTAAAAATAAGCGACAAATGTTTTTGAGTGATTGTACTTACTCTGGAAATCATTTTCCGACGGCGATTTTGGATACTTTCTCCACAGGCCCATTTTCACTAGGTTTTCTCGAAACAATCCAAATAAATATAACGAACGTTTCCACTAGAGCGTTGGTTGTCAAGTGACTAACTAAACAGGGGTTTTTAGATTTACCTGAAGTTAGTTTTGTTTAAATAGTCAAGTCCGAAACTGGCGCTCAGGCGATTTCGTCGGTGATATAGAAGAAAATAATCAGGATCCCCCTACGATTCAAATCTTATTGATTATTTGAATGACCTTGACACTGAGGCTGTGCGGCCCCATTCAGATCGTAACATGGAAAATTTCTGTTAGATTTCAGCAGATTTATTATGTACAACAAAAGTTTACATTCTGATTACAAATTTTTCTTTTATCTCTTAAATTTATTTACACAATAAACGGATTTGATATAGGTAACACATTATTCAACAAGCATTCTGTTAAATGAATGATCTTTTATAATGCTTCCCAAACATTTGGCACACATTTATTTTTAGGTTTCACTCGAAACAAGTACTGTAAAATCTTGAGTATAATACGCACTTTTTTCGACACGCAAAAACTTCTCTTCACTTTAAAACAATGACAGAAGAATATTTACAATCAATTTTAAGTTATCATTGTTTTCAAAGTATTTCCGTGCTTCTTTTTACAACAATTATAGGAATACAGATGGATTTTAATAATTTATCGCTACGCTCGAGGAAAAACTGTCTCGGGTTTAATGGGTTCTCGCGTTTCGCGCTCGAACCCATCTGCCTTAGTGATTTATAGACCAATTTTTTATATCACCTCATTTGATGTAATAATATGCCTCTTTATTTTTCGCCCGAGCGAAGCGAAAAACGACTCGGGTTGGATGCACCCTCGCTATAGTTATTTACAAATCAATTTCTCATATCACCTCATTTGATGTGATAGTAAGCCGCTTTATTTCTCACCCTCGCTTCGCTCGGGTGAAAAACAACTCGGGCACCCTCGCACACTGGAGATCAAACGTTCAAAATCACCTACAAGTCCCAAATGTGCGTTTGTTATAAAATTTAAAAGAAATTTACGAAGCGCGATATACCGGGTGAATACGAAAATCTGGTCACTCCCATTTAACTTTTTTATTTATGAAAATACCGAAATCAAATTTTATACGTGTGATCTGCATCAGGTATTGAACCTTCTAGCTTAGAGGAACAAAATAGGTTACACAAGTACTCGAGTTTTGCCAAGGAAGGCCACTATGATATTATGAAAAACATTCACACTTTCCTATACGCATTAAACCAGAAAATATTTTTTATCTCGAGAACTATCAAAGAGAGAATATTTTTATAAGAGATAAAAAGTTTTGTAATGTGTTCTTTCCTAATACAAGAAAAAAATTATTAATTTTCAATAGGGCAAAAAGTTACAATAAATTCATTCTAGGAATAGGGCGGTTTTCACCCTCCACAGACATTTTTGAAATAACGAAGCATATTGTGACAAACTACTTCTAAAATAACACCGATATACCAAATTTCGTAAAAATCTATCAAAGAACTTCCGAGTAATTAATCAAAAATCTTTTTTTTAAGAATTTCAAAGCCCTCTAGCGGTGTCACCGTGCGATTTAGGACATATGTATGTTCGGTCAGTTTGATTTATTTTGGCCTCGGGAATCTGTGGTTGCTTTTTGAGTGCCTAATTTTCGGAATTATTCACTGAATTATAGTCTCTGATGAAGCTGTCAAATTAATGGCGAAAATTCGCAAAATTTTGCAAAAATATTCGCAAAAGCAGCTCTTAGGATGATTTCTTACAAAAATTTCTCAAGATAAGTAAATGTTTGCGACCTGTAGGTGGTTTTGAACGAAATTATTGCTATAGCCCCAGTGTGTTTCGCCTAGGAGATTTACAGACCAATCACCTCATTTGATGTAATAATATGTCTCTTTATTTTTCACCCTCGCTTCGCTCGGACAAAAAACAACTCGAGTTCTCACCTTCGCCCAGGTAAATTCCAAAGCAATTTGTTTATAACACCCAATTTGATGTGATAGTATGCTGTTTCATTTTTCACCCTCGCTTCGCTCGGGAGAAATTCAACTCGGGTTTGATGAGTTACAGACCAATTTTGCATATCACCTCATTTGATGTATTATTATACCGGCTCGGGTTTGATGCGTTTCGCTCTTGAACCCATCTGCACCCTCGCTCAGGTGATTTCTAAACCAATTTCAAAATACCCGGTTCAATGTGATAGTATGCCGTTCAATTTGATCAAGAAAAAGGAGACTCTTCCTTGTAAAAATTGCCTCTTTATTGAATATGTTATAAGGCTACATGTTTGGACGAGTTTCACTCGTCATCTTCAGGCCACGTGTCAGGGATTGGAACTAAATTTGTAAAATTTAATGAAACTTTGGCTTCACCTTTTGTAGTTTGTTTGCAGCGCCACTGTTGTCGGTTTTTGGAACTATGTTGAATACACAGGATGATTTAGTTAAAATCAAACGGCAAATTTGTGGTAACTTATACAGGGTGAATCTAAAATATGGTCGAATATTTCTAGGGGTGATTCCTCGTCCCAAAATACAATAAAATATCTCTATGAACATATGTCCTCAAGCGTTTCGTTTTTTAGGTACGACCCTTCAAAAGGACGACCCTCAAAACATTTATTTTCCCATAGATCCGAAACAGATATTTGAATCAAATTTGGTGAATTTATTTCTATTCGTGTTCTACATCTTATGTGACCTAGGAAAATTTCATTAAAGTCATCAAGTGACGTAGAACAGGGTAAGGCCGCCATTCAAGTGTTCATATTTTTTCCACTTTCAATTATTTCAATTGCTTTCAATATTTGAATTCTTTGATTCATCTCTCTTGTAAGAATTGCGTAAAATGCGCCATTTTAGACATATCGATTTTAAAGTTGTCGGATGTAATCGAAACTTTTAAAATTTCCATAAAAAAAATCCTAGCAGGCATCTGCCAATACAATAATCACATTGTCTAGTTGATTTTCTATTACAAACTACTACTTAATGCTTTGGCGTGCGTAGGGTGTCTGAAATGTCACAGTTTTGTAACATTTTCATAACTCGGGAAACAGTAATCGCATTTACACGCAGTAAACGGTATTCGTATTGTAAATATGTGTTCAGTGAACAGTTAAATTTTCCGAATATAATTTGGATTCACCCTGTATAAGATGTATGTTTTTTTTTTATTTAGCGCCAATTCAATCAGATTTGACATGGTGAAGACACACCCTTGTTCATCAATCTTGAAGCGCGGTTGCCGCTGCAATAACCTTTTTTTAACAGTTATCAATTTCAATTTTGTAATTTTCAATTTCACCAAATTTTCAAACTTCACTTTTAAATTAAATTTCAACCTGATCAATGATCATTAAATTTTACAAATTTAGTTCCAATCTCTGACACGTGGCCTGATGATGACGAGTGAAACTTGTCAAAACATGTAGCCTTATAACATACTCAATAAAGAGTTAATTTTTATAAGGAAGTGCTTCCTTTTTCTTAATCAAATAAGTCACCTTGTAGTGGATCACGTTATTCTATGCGGTTTAATTTTTCATCCTCGCTTCGCTCGGGCGAAAAACGACTCGGTTTTGATGGGTTCTCGCGCTTCGTATTCGACCCCATCTGCACCCTCGCCTTGGTGAATTCCAAACCAGTTTTTTTATAATACCTCATTTGATGTGATAGTATGACGATTAATTTCTTACCCTCGCTTCGTTCGGGAAGGAAACAACTCGGGTTAGATGGATTCTCGCGCTTCACGAATATTTACAATCAATTTTAAGGTATAATTCTATTTAAATTGTTTCCAGGTTTCCCTTTAAAACAATTATAGGAAATAGGAATCGTATATTACGGATAATGATTTATTATTTATTGCAAGACGAGTCGTGAATAATCGTCAAGTCGAGTTCCGTTATTTAATCAGGACAATAACTGCCTTTACACGGGAGTGGATTTCTATACTTTTCTACAGGGTGTCACAAAATATGTGGGCATGCTCTTAATCTGTACTAGACCCATAATTTGAGAAAATAACCAATGGTCAAAAATGATTTATGAGGAAAAAATTGAGGTAAAAAACTGTTTTTTTTAAATTTAATTTAGCAACTTTATATAGGGAAATATGTGATTTTTTGGATATTTTTATGTGCAAAAATTTAAATAAAAAAAATATGATCCAATTAAAAAATATATTTAGTTTTTTAGGTCTCCAACAACATATTAGAGGCTTCCTTTCAGAGAAAAGAAATGAATAAAAACCGTTACTACGTTTATGCATAAAATGGACATTTTCCAAAAAATTTAATTTTCTCTTAAAGTCAAATGAACGTCAAATTGGAAACAACTGCTAATAGGCGTTTTCATGACAGATATTGCTTCATAACTTCAACTGTTTAGATGGGGTAGCTACCCCTCAAAACTTCCAAATGGGACATGGGGACGAATTATAATCTTATATAAGCCTTTTCAAATCTCTACGTTTCTAGGTGCGAAATTTCAAATTTGAATTGGTATTTCAAGGAATACGGGTTGTTGAATTTTACATAGAAATTTTATTTTAGACGTAATTATCAGAAAATAACTCTTAATATAACAATTGGATCGTGAAATAAAAACAGGTCAATTTTTATTTTAAATAGGAATCCCTGGTGGTGTTAGTATTTGTCTCTGAACCCAACCCCTAAGCAGAGGGTAGCAACACTTTAAAATTTTCAAACCTGAAGAGGGGTCGTGTGATACATCGTTGAAAAGGTATTTTGATTCCCAGTACATCGCAATGAAAAATTTCAAAATCGGACGTAATGGTTAACAAAATTAACACGAAAAGAATTTGAATTGGATGAAAACTCAAAATTGGTTGTAAATATTCTTCTGTCATTGTTGTGTGAAAGTTGCTCGTATCGTTCATGGCACTCTAATTGCCTGACAGTTCATGCCCAATATTTCAACAAATTTATTTAATTATTCAATTATTTGTTGGAAAATTGGAACGTGCAATTCGCAAGAAGTGACTTTGAAAAAATTATTCAAATTTCCCTGCTAATGTATGCATAATATTAAAAAAAATTAAAAATAAAAATTGAAAATAAAATTTAACAAAAATACATTCGTGTTATTTAAATTTCTTTGGTATAATTGAAAATCGTCGCCATTTTGAAATATGAAGAGTGGAAGTATTATATTCAAAATTTTACGATATTTTTTGCTGCGATGTTCGAATATACAGGATGTCTTGCTGCGATGTTCGAATATACAGGATGTCTTAATTGAACAGTAGACCTAAAAATCTACAAGAAATGTCTGAACAATCGAAAAAAATCGGATTTAGTTAGATTTTTCTTGAATAATCAAAAAAAAAATCAAACATTTGATTGAAATTAGAATATACAGGGTTATTGGTAATTCGATGCTAACCCTTGAAGACGTGATAGGGCATCAGGTGAGGAGTAGGTAATTTTAATATCTAATATCCAATTGTTAACCGTTCTCGAGATATTTCAATTTTTCATTTTTTTCTCAAGAAAGTACATTTTTACATATAAAAAATTCATTAAAAAAATCTACGGATCATATTTGAAATTTTTTTTTGCGTTACTTACCCAACAAAATAGCCTTCCATTTGACATAATAAATATTCCAAGAAATGAAATTAATACTCGAAAATTATAAAGAAAAAAATTTTTTTTCGGACCGGTTACTTTCAAAAATATGCCTAGTAAATGTGCGTAATAAATTATTTGAAAAACTTTCTTATTTCATTAGCTAATCAACGATGTACAATAGTTACAATAAATTCTTCATAGTTACAAAAATAATATGAAAAATATGAAAGTAGTACTGTTTCATCTTTGTTGGGAAAACATTAATATCTGTAAAAAAATTGTTTTTACTTCATCGTTATTCAATTGTTACCACTTAAATTTCATAATTTCGTCAATTTCAAATCTAAAATAACATATAACAACCCCTAACTACACTTCACAACCCCTAACACGAAAATCTGAAAATACTGTATGTCATAAATTCGTGGTTTTGCAGGTAAATTCCTATTTCCAGCTGAAATACATTCAAAGGAATGTAGTGACCTCCCCCTCGATTTTTTAGGTTAATTAATCTGTGTTATGAAAAATTACATGGCGCCTTTGGTTTTTGAGCTATATTTTTTTTTTGTTTTTTGACCACGAATTTTAAGACATACTGTATTTTCAAATTTTCGTGTTGATGCAGTTAGGGGTTAGGGGGTGGTATATGTTCTCAAGAGTGATATGTAAATTTCCATAATACGCATGTATTAACCTAAAAAAATCGAGGGAGGGGGGTCAATACCTTTCTTTGAATGTATCTTCGGTGTTTACCTACAAAACCACGAATTTATGACATACAGTACTTTCAAATTTTCGTGTAAGAGGTTGTGAAGTGTAGTTAGGGGGTGGTATATGTTCTTAAAATTTTTTTTTCAGATTTAAAATTGACGAATTTATAAAACTCAAGTGGTAAAAATTGAATAACGGTGAAGTAAAAACAATAACTAATGTTTTCCCAACAAAGGTGAAACCGTACTGCTTTCATCTTTTTCTTATTATTTTTATAACTATGAAGAATTTATTGTAACTATTGTACATCGTTGATTAGCTGATGAAATAAGGAAGTTTTTTAAATAATTTGTATGCACATTTACTACGCACATTTTCGAAAATAACCGACTCGAAATATTCAAAAACAATTTTTTTTAAGTTTCTTATAAGATTTTCTTCATAATTTTCAAGTAATAATTTTATTTTTTGAAATATTTATCATGTCAAATGGAAGGCTATTGTATTTGGTAAGTAACGCAGAAAAAATGTTTTGAATATGTGCCGTTGATTTTTTTCAATGAATTTTTTTATACTTTAAAACGTACTTTTTTGAGAAAAAATGAAAAATTGAAATATCTCGCAAACGGTCAACAATAATATATTTGTGGGTTGAAATTACTTCTCACCTGATGCCCTATCACGTCCTAAGAGGTTAGCATCGAATTACCAATAACCCTGTATTGTTGAAAAGGTATTTTGATTTCCAATACATCGCAATGAAAATTTAAAAGTCGGAAATAATGGTTATCAAAATTACACGAAAAGAATTTGAATTAAATGAAAACTCAAAATTGGTTGTAAATATTCTTCTGTTATTGTTGTGTGAAAGTTGTTGCTATAAGTTCATTGAACTCCAATTTTCTGATAGTTCCCGCTCAATATACCAACAAATTTGTATAATTTTAAAATTACTTGTTGAAAATTGAAACGTGATATTCCCAAGAAATGACCCGAAAAATTTATTCAAATATCGCTGCTAATGTATGCATAATATCAAAAAAAAAATTAAAAATAGAAATTGAAAATAAAATTTAACAAAAATATATTCGTGTTATTTAAATTTCTTTGGTATAATTGGAAATTGTCCCCATTTTGAAATGTGAAGAGTGGAAGTATTATATTCAAAATTTTACGGTATTTTTTGCTTTAACCTGTATCTTCGAATATACAGGGTGTTTTAATTGAACAGTAGGCCTAAAATTTCACAATAAATGTCTGAACAATCGAAAAAAAATCGGATTCAATTAAATATTTCTTGAATAATAAAAAAATAAAAAAAAAACATTTTATTGAAATTAGAATAAATTTCGTGTAGTTTCATAAAAAATAAGTTCAGAAAATAAAAAAATTAAAAAATCTAACCTGTCTGTTACCGAGGGCCCCCTATTTTTGTCGAATGGCAGCCATCTTCTTACCAAAACTGTACCTAGAAAATAAACTGAATATCGTATTTTATTTATAAAAAAATAAATTTTAAAACACAAATATTTCGATGAAAAAAAAAACAAAAATTCCAAACTTCCATTAAAAAAAATTTAATACGTTTTATTATTTGTTCACACCCTGTATTTCTGAAAATCAAAATTTATTTCAGTAAATAATTTTATTTACACTGCAGGCGTTGTGAATAGAGCATTTTTTTCGTCTTAATAATTAATTAATTATTGCATAAGTAATTGGCAACAATGTAAATCCTAAAAACAGTGTATTAGTTGTTCCTCCACTGTTTGCAGGTTCGGCTAGAGTTTGAAAATGAGAGCTATTCTTCGTATAATCGCTCAAACCGGCCAAATTTCTTGCAGCTACAATAATCTCATATGTAGAATCATTTTCCAAATTTTCCAAAATGTAACTGTTATCTTCGTTCACAGGAAATTCAATTTCTTGCCATTCACGTTCTTCCATATGCCTGAACCGAAAATTATAGGCGATTGTGTTCATTTCAGGGTTTAAATATTCTTCACTGTTGGGAACGACACCAACATCCAGCAAGTCATGATTTCTTCCTCTCAATTCCAAATATTTGGGAACTTTTGGTTCTTCGCCCATTTCGACGGTATAAATTATTTCTGTTGTCCCAACATCATTTTTCGCTATGCAAATGTAATTCCCTGTCACAGATCCATCGGAAAAATAGAGCTAAAACAAAGGATTAATAGAAAATATAATATTACGTTCTGGAAACGTAATGTTACATTCTCGAAATGTAATGCTACATTCTTGTAAAGTGATATTACATTTGCTACATCTCACCTTACATTTAAAAATGTAATTCTCCATTTGAAAACTTGAACATTGTATTTCCAGAATGTAACTTTTTGTTGGTAAAATATACCAATTTACAATTACATTACTGTAGCATAATACAGTATTTCTGCATCTATCGTATGTTAGGATTTGCAAATGTAGCGTTACATTTGGAACTGTAATATTTAGTACATTTTATTGACATGGCATCGGATTTTTGAAAAGCAACAAAGTATTTCCACATCTACGTTTATATTTACAAATATAAAATCCCCTTTCAAATGAAATGTCACATTATACAAAAGTAGCATTACATTTTCAAATGTAATAGTACATTCTACAAATGTATATTTGCACATTTTATAGTACATTCTACATTTGCGAGAAGCTAAATAGTATTTATATTTAGATTCGCAAATGTCACTTCAGAATCGTTAATGTAATATTACATTTCACAAATGTACCACTACATTTTCGAGAAGCAACAAGATGATTCTACATTCATGTTTAGATATGCAAATGTTTTATTACATTTGCAAATGTAATAATACATTTCACAAATGTAGCATCACATTTGCGAAAAGTGATAAAGTGTTTCCACATCTACGTTTACATTTGCATTTACATTAGATTTGTGAATGTAATATTTTACAAATGTAGCATTACAATTGTGAGAAGCAACAAGGTGTTTCCACATCTATGTTTAAATTTGCAAATGTTTTATTACATTTGCAAATTTAACAATATATTTCACAAATGTAGCATTACATTTGCAAAAAGTGATAAGGTGTTTCCATATCTATGTTTAGATTTGCAAATTAAGCATGAAATTTGCAAATTTATTATTACACTTTACAAATGTAGCATTACATTTGCGAAGAGCAACCCGGTGTTTCCACATCTATATTCATGTTAAATTATGTAGCACTGGATTTGTAAATGTACTATTAACACACAGTGTTTCTACACCTATTGCTTGTATAGCATTAGATTTGAAAATGTGATATTATATTTTTGAAATGTAGCACACTTGCAAATACATGTAGTAATTTTAAAAATGTAGCTTTGCGATTGCGAAAAACAACATAGTAATTCCATGTTTATGTGTGGATATCCAAACGATTCATTACATTTGTAAATGTAATACCACATTTTACGAATCTAGCATTACATTTGCGAAAAGCAACAAGGTGTTTTCACAACTACGTTTAGATTAACGAATGTAGCAGTGCATCTACTAATGTAATATTACATTCTACAAATGTTGTGGAAAGCAACCCAGTATTTCCACATCTACGTTTAGGTTTGACAATGTAGCAATGGATTTGTATATAAGATATTACACTTTATGAATGTAGACATTTGCAAATGTAGTAATTTTATAAATGTAGCCTTTACATTGGCGAAAAACAATATAGTATTTCCACGTTTTTGTTTGGATATGCATACGATACATTATTATAGCTGAAAATGTAATATTACATTTTACAAATGTAGCATTACATTTGCGAAAAGCAACAAGGTGATTTCACATCTTTATTTAGATTTGCAAATGTAGCGTTGTATTTGCAAATGTGATATTACATTTTAAAAATGTAGCGTTACATTTGCAAATAAAGTAGCTATAAATTTTGATACTCACAGAAAGAACTGATTCACTATCGCCGTCATGAATATTGTCCAAAATAGGTTTATTGGCTTTATGATATTGTTTTGTCCAGAAAAATGTTGGTTTTGGGTTACTGTGGACTTCACAACTGAGATTTTTGCGGCTACCATGGAATCCCCATACGTTTTCTATCCTGTCTCTCACAGGGTATGGTTTATGGGTTACTACCAATTGGATATTTTGTTCTTTGACATTGCCAGTCGTTCTTTGAGATGCCATACAAACATATATGCCTGCATCCTCTTTTTGTACATCTAATATTAGAAGACCATCGCCCAAGTATTGAAATTTTGGCGCTGAAAAAAAATTGAAATTGACATATTTTGAGTAAATATCGGGTGTTCACGGTAACTTTCCACCTAGAATTATATGAGGAACTGATATGT
>JAUIMX010000218.1:0-13765 GCA_033557805.1 Phaenonotum sp. SLE1380
ACGATTGGATATTCGTAAAGTTGAAATTTTACGAAAAGAGCAATTCTGAGCATGCCTGTAATTTCGTTGAAAGTTCCATTTTCGGAAAATATTTACGCGTGACATATATGTGCTCGGAAAAACGGAAGCTAATAGTTATTGTGCGTTTTTAGGCCATGTTGGTCATATTTCATATATCCTGGTGGATAAAAACGTTTAATTCTTCTGTGAGACACAAAATATCAGTAAAGAGCGATGTATATTCATTGAAATTCCAATTTTTGTTTCTAGACAATGGTACAAAAAAGAACACGCTGCACAAACACATTTCAGGAACAATATCCTCATCTTCCTCAAGCAAAACACCAATAAGCAGGTAGGTAGCTACTATACCCACTGTAGACAACCGTCTGAAGTTGTAGGTTTCGTAAATCATGAAAGTAACTATGGCAATGACGCCTTATTTATAGATACGGACACAGAATTGGCTTTATCGTAAATCTATAATTCCTCCCGCTACAATTCCATAGATACAGAAATATTTCCGAATTTACGAGATAAACACAGAATAGGTCCCTAAACCTGATATAATGCACCGTTTCCGCTAGAAATCAGTTTTGCACGATAGATTGCACGATTGATGAATAGAGCTTGAAGTATGATAGCTGCTTATACCTTATGTAACGATTGCTTGATGTTAATTACTTTTCCTCAGTTTACTATAAATAATTTCACCGTTTTATTTCTAATACCATCGTTGAAAAACCCTTTTGAATTTATTTTCTCCAGTGAGTCCTGAGCTAGTTTCCTTTGTTCCCATTAAAAAACAAAGTGGCGCTCGAGTCGGCAGTTAATTGAGGAAAAGTAATCCGGCCTGAAATAATTTATTGATGGGCGTCATGCTGCGACTTGATGTTTTTTGTATCGATGAAGCAAATGAAAAAAAATCGTCGATTAATAGGTATTCATCACCAAAGTACTAGGCGGTTTATGTAATTCCTTGCTCTAAAGGAATGAATAGTGCTTGAGACAACCAACCACCGGAGTGCCATATCATGGTGCCACCCTACTCACCCAGCGTACCCATCACTCAACAGCGACGCTAGGAAGGTAAGTGCGTGCGCACGCGCGTCTGTGTTGTCGCAAAATTCATCTGGTAGTTGACACTGTATAAATGCTTCATCGTAAATTGAAATAATTTTATAATAGCTCTCTACACTCAAGATCATTTCGATTTACTACTTTGCCAATTTCTCGCAGAATTTTTGGAAATATTCTTCTTCTCTTATCGTCAGCATGTGTGGAATTTTAGTAGTAATAACTATTTAGTTGCAATACTAAACATAAAATCATATTACCATGAAATACAGAATGTGATTAGCAATACTATGATACTACACTCAAATGTGTTTTGCTTTATAAAATGCTGAAACAGGTTAGTTTAGAATTTCAACGGTAGTGTGATAGACGTTCGGTGGTAGATTTATTTGTTGGTTGCCTAGTGATCGACTCGAGAACGGTCCATTAATTAACTAACGGGTGCGTAGAAAATCTCCACGGAAAATCCATCACAGTGCCGTAAGTTCATTACATCACCATATTCTCTGGAACGTATTCACCTCTCGTAAGTTTTTGAACAACAATAAAAATGAAGGAATATTACAAAAATCAACAACTTAGTAACTCTGCACGACAATTGCTATTAACTCAATTTTCTATTATTGAAATGAGAGAAAGGACAACTTCACACAAAATACAATGAATTGTAAATACAATTTACAAGGTAAAAAGTGAAATAATTCAATCTGGCAATTGATTTGCAGTTACTTATTGAATTGAATACTAGAATCAGCTATTGATGAACAAGTGAAACACATCATTTTTTGAATAAATTCATATAGTGCGTTAAGTCGCCTTCGAGAGTTATTTAGAGGCTTTTCAGAATTTAAACCAAGCTACTGTTTTGTTCTTGTACATTTGGAATATTCACACATAAGAATGTTTTGACCTGTACTGGATTTGAGCACGATGCCGAACGTACCGGATCGACAAAAGCAAAAGACTTCATACCAATTCAGGACGGTTGCACAATTGTTTATTCTAGTTCTTCTAGCACGGGTAAATTTAAAATGCACTAATCACTCACTGATTGTTCATCCGTCAAGTCTGCTGGTAATAATCTTGTTTCGATGCCAATTGGGACATGGAATTTATAATGAAAAAGAAGTATTCTTGGACTCCACTTTGTAACGAAGAAACTGGCTTCGGTGTTTTGTAGGTTATTTTTTAGTTCTAGGACAGTTAAACTACGATGTCACTTGTCTACAGCGTAGAGCGCTAAATTTGAATTTTAATTTTGAATTATTAGGCCTAGAAACTTACACCACTTATCATGCAGTAGTATCGCTCGGTTCCAGCCAATGTAACACGAATGGCTATACCGATTTATTCAAGTTTTAATAGTTTTTTTACAAGTTTTTACCTGTTTATTCGCCTTTTGCTAACAAATTTCAAATGTGCCGTTTTTAACATGATGCATTTTGACAGTAAAATTCCACATTTCAAGTCGAGTAATTTAGTTCATAGCCTAAAAATAAGTTTTCAAATTTAGCGTAACTTTTTCTTGTTAATTTGTAGCATGATTATGATCAAAAACTGATCGAAAGCTCGTTGAATAAAGGAATCTGTGGACGATTAACACCTCAGTTTAACTGTCCTAGGACTGAATTTATAATATCCAGTATCTAGAAGATATCGTCTCAACAAAGAAAATAATTCTTAATTTAGTACATTTCACAATATTTCTAGGGCGCTTGATGAGTTACAGTTATTACAATTAATGATACTTTTATTCACATTTTCGTGTCATTTAAACAAAATTTCATTAGTTAATAACTATTACAAATTGACCATATGTATGAAAAAGACTATCAAAATTGATAAATTTGAAATATACAATAGTAAAGGAGGTTTCAAAGTCGAGGGTACGAATATATTTTGAAGGTGTTTTCCTAAACAAGAAGGAGCAACGAGTACGTTCCATGATAATGAGTCACTGTTGTATACAATGACTAAGCTTTTGTGAATTTACAGGCTATGATTATGTTAGTGACATACTAACAAAAGCTTAGCCATTGTAGTTAATAGTGACGAAGACACAATAAATATAAGAATATCGCCAATTGAGTTTTACCCATCGTTATTCCCTTATTTTTTGTAACTTAAAAAACGGAGAATAGGTTCATATGCTTAGATCACGAAATTTTTCAAAGTTTAAAGAAATGAGTAAATTGTCAAGGTGTTCAGATGCATCTTATTACTGGTCACCCAAACTTTTATAAATGCCGCAAAACTCACTTGTACCCTTGATATCTTAAATATTCTAGGTAATTTGACTATAAATTAGTGCAACGACTAGCTGGAATCAAATGTAGAAGTAGATATTTGTAGATGTCGTGCTGGTATAGTCGATATTATTCAAACTTTTCGCCGTTTCATCTGTTGCAGACAGAATATACTTTTCAAGCTAAAAACACCACCGTTATGGTAATATATTATTTGAGGGTGGTAACTGCGGTTCACGTTGGGTAGTATAAATTGTTAAAGTTTCAACTATTTTTTCACTCAGTTGCAAATTGGTGCACTCGTTTTTAGGTTCTCTACTGTTTTATAAACACTCCCGGAACTTGAACTCTGACAATCAATTTTAGTATCTTCAACATTTGGTCAGGCTATATTCATATACTATTTTTTTTATTGGAAACTTCTTCGACGGAGGTTATCAAATACTAATTCTAATTAGAATGAGCAGTAGAACGAATCAATAACCAATACAAGTACTATTGGCCATCTGCACTTTTTTACTTTCGTTATTAAGACATTTCTGTAATGATTATTCCTGCTGGAAATTAGTTATTCGTAGATATAAACTTAATGCCAGTTTAATGTATATCTCCTCCTCTTGTTCTTGGAATATGTTAGCTATTTCACCTTCATACCTTCATTTTTATTCTGTCGATAATTTTATTATATTTTCTTGTGTATCTCACTTGATAAACTGCTTCGTTTCTTATTTTCAGGACCCATAACTTCTCAATAAATGAATTGGACACATAAGCTTCAATCAGAAATAAAAACGCGATGATCATCAGGAAAGTCTATCATGGGTTTTCCCGTAGATGCCGAATTCAATATAAAGAAGTAATTGAGCCGGGATAACAGGGTTATTCGTCTCAGGCCTCCCCTTCCGATTTATGGAAATATCTTTATATTGAATATTTTGCAGTCATGTACTTACTTTCAATTTCTGAGTTTCAGTCTATGTGCGCCTTTAAAGGAAAAGTAAAGTTCTGGAATATTACCATATATGATGTGATTGCATTGCACTGTTTCCAGTCCCTCCCTGCTGTTTTTTTGTTTTAGTTTCGTCCACTATATCCACAAGTGATGATGTGTTTTACCTGCCACATCTTCAGCCCGTACAGTTTCGCTGTTACAAGTTCAACTACCATGAGATTATTAGACCTTGTTTGTAACGTGAATTGGTCGTGAGTTTTGAATCCAGGAAGATATCGAGAAATTTGATCTAACCTAAGTGTTCAGTTGTTGAATGAAGAAGGAACGAATTAATACAATTACGGGCACTCGTCGCGTTTGGGTTTCGTCCACTATATTAGCTGTATTTTGCTTGTTGCGATATTTTGTAGTAAGTATAATCAAACTTGAATATTAGGAACCAGCGTCGTACACGTGAAAGTGTTGTTGTATATTGAGATAAGAAGTACCAGATACAAAAGTTCAACTTCGAAGTGCTGCAGCAATGAGCTATCACTCTTTTCTATTATGGGACGTTATTTTATTCTTTAATCCTTTTAGCGAGTTCAAATGTTTTTCCGTAGTATAATCGCTCCTTCATTCTCCCTCCAAAATGCAACGATCGCTATATAACTAAATTCGACATGATTTGATTTTTCTCTATTATTCATTTTTTTTCATATTTGTAACTCTTTTTTTGTTCGATAGATGGGAGTTCACAGTTCAGTTGGATTAGAGCTCTACTTTGTTCAAGCTCCAAACCAAACTGCGACTGTCCCAATTTGCTTTCTGTTTCTCGCTAATCGCCTATGGACTTGCATAATAATTTTATATTTCATTCCTGCGCTTTTTACACCTATTATTGAAGTATAGAAGGTAATAATTCAAAGCAGCAGAATTTAGTTGGTGTTAATTTTTGGTTTCTGAATCAAAACTCATTTCATGTCTACATTTTCAATTTCTCAGAAACACTTAGTTTCAGAAGGTTTTGTGATGAATCAATTTGAGCTTAAAATCCACCAAGAACTATTGAACATCATGTTTCATTTAGAAAAATATTCGTAATTCTCAAGTATAATTTCCAGTGTTTCCAATTTTCTTTCGTCTTCCATTTTCCAGTTTCTTATAGCCATCCCAATGAAAGTTGAGTTCTTAGTGATTAATTATTGCAACATTCTAGGAAACATCTTATTTCTCTGTCGACTGTGCCAGCTACTTCCTTCGTGGTTGATACCCGCTTGATAAAACACTATTCGGGAACGAATAAGTTACAGCTATTTCGAATTATATCAGCATCCTAGAGGTAAAGTGCGCTAAGTAATCAATATCAAATTATAAGTCGGTACATTCTAAACTCGACTGCAATTGATCCAATTAAAATTTCTAGAGTTTAACTCTAGAATGCCGTTACAACTAATCTACATAATAAAAGAAGAAGTCATTAAAAACTGTAATTGGGTGGATGTCGCACCTGTGTTTATAGTTGACGGTAGACGTACAAAAACTATTTCTTTCTAAAACAGTTATTCTCAACCACTGTGAGGGTAAATCAAGAATATTTGCTTATTTAATTAAATGGACAACAAAACTTTTAAAATTGTTCGAAATGCGCTGCAACGAAAAGAAGTTGAGAATCGCCGTTTTAACGTGATGATGTGAAGCAATCAAAATTCTTAACAGCATTTCACTTGTTTCGACATTTTACAAAATTTGTATACTATAGCATTGTAATAACAAAAATTGTGAATGAATATGCTAACCACTCCGCGGAATTTTATGTTTTGTATTGCAACTTTACTGAGCTATTGCACCTATAGATATAACTGCTTTCATGTTGAGCGGTTCGCTGCTTCTCATCTGTTTCAGTGAGCGATGTAGCGACCCGATGTTATGCTACATTTTCACTGATCAGTGATCAGTAGAGTCTCCAGTCATTCAAATTACAAAAATTCAAATTTGACTTCGGGGTGCAAATGAACATTTTATAGGTTTGCTCAAAGTACTTCTTCGACTTGATATAAGCGTACTCAAGAAATGACTTCCAAATTAATTGTGCAATCTTTTTATTTTTGATGTGTATAAGTATATATCGTCTTCTTGGGCCGGATCAGCTGATCGACGGTATCGTACCGATCAGCAGAAACTGGAACTATTGACTTGCAACAGTCACAGAAGCCCTCCACAACAGTATTTCCTGCTGAAAGCGCCAAATGTCAGTTAGCATTAGGGTATCTTTTGTGTAAACCGCAGCACATACGGGAATTTTGCTTAAAAATGCGGCCGAAAGTCGATTTCTCAAAGTTCAATATTTATGGTATAATTCGTCTCTCTGAGGGTGTTAAGCGGTCTTTATCACTTTGTACAACTTTGATTTAGAAAAAAATATGTTTGTCTCAATTTGTGACGTTTTTCACTTTTCGAAAATATAGATTTAGTAGTTGAGTATATCCCTTAACAACCATAAGGGTGTCGATAACTTGTAAAGCAATAAACATGTCACCCAGGGTGATGATGTGTTTCATACTGAGCGACACAAGTTGCGCGGGGTAAATCTTCAAAGATAAATAAGGATAGTTGACATAATATTATGTTGTATATTTGTACTGACCTGTACGAGCCGAAGCGTCTCAAGTTACTGCCTGTGGTTCCTATAGGGATATAATGGCTACATATGATTCGTTCTTCATTCAGATTAGTTCTTATTCTAGACATCCGAAACTGTGTCAAGATTGGAGAATTTTTTCAAAATTTTCTCGTTTAAGGAAGATATTTACATAGACAGTATAAAATACGAAGTTACCCAAATGTTTTATAAAATAATTTCATTATTATACCAATTTTTAAAAATAACGTTCAATTATGACAACCGGGAGGTGTTCAAGATTATGTATAGAAAATTCCGTGGAGATATCTTTATAAAAGCATGTATTTAGATAGGGTTTTTTAAAACTGAGAAAGGCCCCTTGAGTGTCCAAACAATATAGGGATGATACATTTTTTTGTACCTGACTTAGCTTTACGGGTCTTTTGGCCACCCAAAGCGAACGGTTTTCAATAGCAACATGTGTTTTACTTGAAATTCAAAAAGTTGAAACTAGTGTAAAAGTTTTTAATGACGGATGTTGAAGAACAAGGTACATTTTACAATTTACAGTTTGTCTCATGTTTATATCATCTAAGGAACAATAAATGAACATTATCAAATTATTCAAGAATTAGGGCAGCCACTTGAACAATACAAATATTCAATAGGGGATTTGAGCATATTGGGCGAAAATTTTTGCATCAACATAAAGAACAATCAAGTAACTCTAAATATTCGTTTCAAAATTTTGCGAATTTTTGCGAACAAAGCTATAAATTTTTTTTACAAAAAGCAATGAAATTGCCATTTTAAGCGATTTTTTCAAAGCTTTATTTTGTAACCGTAGGACCATTTGGTGTCACGATTTTCACACGAATGGAGATCTACAATATTATGCAACGGAGTGATTCCGAAAATTAAAAAAAGAATTGGATTATCTACAAAATTATTCAATGAATTGCCAAGAATGTAGGGGAGATCCTTGTACCTTGGGACACCTTGTACCTAGGAACAACGATAGATTTATTTCGAATTTGGCGCTACAAGTGCCACAAGCGGACCTAGCGGTCTTTTGTGTCCAACATCACGATCGAACTCGATCAAGTCGGCCATTTTGAACGTTCACGTCAGATGGTTGTGAATTGTCAAAATTACGCTACTGTTTTTTTTTTCGTTATCTGTTTTTATTGGTGTTTTGTGAGCAATACTTCGAGGTAGGAGGTTTTATATTATATGTATTTACTTGTCAGCTAACGTCTATTTACTTATTTTGCTGTTTTTTGATGAATTACACAATCAATTTGAATAACCTCACTTTTTTATTAAAACAAAATAACTTCGTACCTTGTGACATTAATATAGTTGTACCTTGGGACTGTCCCAAGGTACAGGCTAGGAAATTCCGTGCCTCCTTGTATGATATTTCCAAAGAGTGCACTTTAAGCCCCACATGATTAATAGTTCCCCTCCAGAAACATTGGGTCTTGCTACTCCCAATGGTTGGTCCAATGCTGAAAAGTTTGAAGATTTTTTAAACCATTCTATAAAACATGTCCGACCTAATGTCGAAAATAAGGTGCTCCTGATCATGGACAATCATGAGAGCCACTTGTCGCTAAAAATTATAAATTTGGCGAAAGAAAACGGCGTGGTCATGTTTACATTCCCCCCCTCATACAGCCACAAGTTACAGCGCTTGGACTGCTCCGTTTTTGGCCCACTGAAGAAATATTACGGCAAAGCTTGCAACGATTGGCTTTTGCATCATCCAGGGACGCCACTGGCTATTTATAACATCGCGGAATGTTTTGGAACTGCTTTTCCTATGGCGTTTACACCATCTAACATACAAAATGGTTTTAAAGTGGCGAGATGACATTCCATGTGCCGATATTCAAGAAGAATATTATTGTGTACAACAAGGAAAGAAGACTGGATTCAATGTATAACTTGTAGCTTTTGGCTTCATGAAGATTGCACCGGTTATGAGAATTACTGTCAGAAATGTGGTGTAACGAAGTTACTAAAATAATAATTATTCCGTTTTACGTTCCGCAAAACACCCCGTAAAGTTAGGAATATGTATTAAATCGAATCAAATGAAAATTTTAGCAGTGAAGCGTACCGAAAATTAGGAGTTTAGTTTAACGGCAATGGAACATTCGAGAAGATGGAACACATGTTAATCATGCAATCGGCGCATGGACGCAGTCCGAGAGAGAGGGGACCGACACGCCTATATAAGGCGATTCAGCAGAGATCTAGTTCAGTCCCAAGGGTACCGCTAAATACACGTCACTTTGAGAGCCGATCACCGAATAAAAGTAAGTAAATTATTTTAGTAATCCAGCCAGAATTCAGTCCAAATTCAAATTAATTTAATTAAATTCATTTTTATTGAAATTTTGCTAAGTCCCGAAAGAATTATTTAATTCCGAATTTAATATTTGCCAAAATTTTTCTAAGTTCAAAAGCCGAATTAATTTATTTTTATTCAGATTTTGACAAAGTCCCGTTCCGTTATTGTATTTTGTTCCGGAAATTTTCTAACTCCAGAAATTTGATATTAATTCAGTTTAAATTTAGAATCATTGCAAAGTCCTGGTCCGTATTTGTTTTCCTACCGAAAATATTTCAGAGTTCAAATCCGATTAATTCAATTAATTTTCCGAATTAATACTTAAGTTGGAAAAACAGTTTTCCGCGGTAATTAGTTTTAAGACCGACCGTAATTGTTCCGGGCTCCATTTGTCATTGTTTAGTTTGTTTAAAAAGTAATTTGTTTGATGAAAAATAAGGATACTTCAACTACCGTCCGCATTCACTGTTTCTAATACACGTTTCTCACCTTTTGCTGGCGAATTTTTGTTAGTGATTGGTTTCACACATCTTTTACCGCTCTTGCACTGGCGAATTTTGTTAAGTGGAGAGTATACAGACTAACATTTTTTTTATATACAACACAGATTTCCCACCTTTTACTGGCGAATTTTTGTTAGTAATTCGATTCTCACTTCTTTTCCCGCTCTTGCACTGGCCAATTTTGGTTAGTGGGGAGTATACAGCATGCCATTTCTCATTACCGACCGCAATGACCATTTGCTTAGATCAACAGTAACCAACCTTTTGCAAATAATTTGTTAATGGGAAAAGCTTTATTGTTGTGACAAATTGAACTATGAACACTGATCGTTGTTTTTCCGATACTGATCATACTTTTAGCATTTAAGTACCGAACATCCGTACCGTCCGGAAAATTCAAGAAACCATTACCGTACCGTTGTTTATTTTAATTTTCCTCTGATAAAAAGGACTTTTCATAATTCCCGTAGAGTTTTATTGTTGCAAGATGAAGGGACTTTGATTCAGATTGTTGTGAACCGAAAAACTGCTTAACGAACTTTCAATTTGCAAAAAGAAAAGTTGTGTAAAAAGAACTTGGCTAATTACTGGATAATTTGACTTGTACATTACCGCACTGCTTTTGATTGTAATTATTGGTTGTGGCTGCACATTACCTTGTTTGTATCACCGTAATGTTCCGTACTAGCTGTTTATGAATTGTTGTACCTTTTGTATCAATCAACCCTTGGTTTGACCGCACCCTCACCGCTTCAGATCATACTTCGCAAACCGCTAATTCATTTTCTGTAAATACTAAATTACTGCTAACCGCTTAGTGTTCATGTAAATTATTGTGTTAATTTTGTGCATTTAATTGGTTGTTGTTTTGGTTATGGCAAAATATATTGTTTAAAGCTGAGCACCCGTTTCATTGACCAAATCTTAGAGTAGTAATCAATAGAAGCAAAATAAAAGAGACAAAACTATAAGCTAAAAACATCTGAGCTTCAAGACTCCAAGACATCAGGAGAACGCTGTCTCTGACTGAGTCCCAGGTAGGTTTTTGCCGATTTTCCCTCTAATAAGATCGTGCAGTGGGAAGGCCTAAATCAAAAAACGACTGCAACCAAAGATGTGTTCCAAAAATTACTGAATGTTCCTGGAACTAATATATTACTATCTGTGAGAGTGTTATTTTATCAGTATTATCATAATCGAAGAACATTTATCAAACATGTTTTTCATTGCACCCCTTCATTCCAAAAAAGAATGTAAAAAAATAAGTACTTGTATAAACATATTTTCGTCCCAAGGTACAAAAGTCACTGTCCCAAAATACAAGACGTGATTGTACCTTGGGACAAAATCATAATATCATTTATCAATATTTTTAATGCTCAAATAGGTATTTTTAGTACTTCTGAGTACGGCAGTTTATTAATATTACTATTAGGATGTGATATATGAAAAACCAATATATCATGTTAATTAAAACAGAAGTTGAGTGGGCTTGAAAAAAACTGTCCTAAGGTACAAGGATCTCCCCTACCCAAGAAGAACTTCCTGCATTTAAACGAAAAATTGCTAATTTGAAGTGTGAGTTCAAACGTAGATGGTTGTCTGCCAGTAGAAAAAATGATCTCTTCAAAAATGATAACAAGATGTGGCTTGGAGGTACTTTTGAAATACCAATTATTTCCCGATCGGAACGCCCAAAGAAATCTTTGGTTGATTCCAGCGCTCGAAGCAAAAGGAGGAAAACAGAAGGACTTCGAGAAAGTACAGAAGTGAATGTATAGGCGTTTGCCATTCGATCCTAATTACGTTCATCTGGATTATGTGATGCATCTAAAGTGATCCATAATATTACCACGACCACTCCCACACGAGCAGAGAAGAACAGGGATGCCTACAAAAGCCATAAACGAGGTAGAACAAAACCTCTATCGCCAGAGAAAGCATTAGCTATATTTGTAGAGCCCGATTTATCTCGTAGATAATACGAAATAATTAGAACGAGTGCCCCGAAAATTTTTCCCAACTATAAAGCTATTCAGAATGCAAAAAAGAGTGTTATCCGGTCCCAGAATCGTGTACTGTGATATCTGCGTGTGCAGAGGTCAATCCAAAATTTATTAAATCATACAGCTGAAAGATTAGTACAGTATTTAGGAGAGGTTGTTGACAACTTGAACGAAACCGAAAAAATGTCGTTAAAACTAACAACGAAATGGGGATGCGATGGTTCACAGCAGGCCCAATATAAACAGAAACGTGATCCTACAATTGAAACGGATGCGATTTTGTTCCAAAGTTCTTTGGTTCCTTTGCAATTGGTATGTAATGTTGACAGACGCGAGAAAGTTATCTGGCAAAATCCAACTCTATCTTCGGCTAGATATTGCAGACCTATTAGACTTAGGTTTATCAAAGAAACTACGGACATTATAAATGAGGAGGTGAATTATTTACAAGAGAAGATTAACCAACTAACTAACACAAATATTGGTGATAATGTAATTGTTCAGCACTCATTGGTTTTAACAATGATAGATGGTAAAGTGTGTAATGCAGTTACCACCACAAAATCATCAATGAAGTATTACATTTGCGGAGCCACTTCCAAAAATTTTATTAATTTGAAAACTCAAAGAGAAGTAAATGTAGAGAACCTTGAATTTGAGTTATCAGTTCTGCACGTGAAAATTATATTATTTGAAATCATTCTCCACATATTAACTGCGATCAGATGAAGAGAAAACTGTAGTCAAAACAACAAAGGAGAAAATTCAAAAAGATTTCAGTGAAAAAATGGAATTGTTGGTGGATGTGCCAAACAAGGCAAACGATGTCAACACAAGCAACACAGTTAGCTGCTGAAATAACAGGGGTTGATTTTACATTAATTCAAAGATTAAAAGTAATTTTGGAAACGATTTCAAGTGGATACAAAGTTGACATAGGAAAATTTAGAGAATATACTGAGGGCACAGCAAAACTTTATGTGGAATTATATCCATGGTATCCTATGACGCCGACATTGCATAAGATTCTGATGCATGGACCCATAATTATTGAACATGCTTTATTGGACAGTTATCCGAAGATGCAGCAGAAGCGCGAAATAAGCACATAAGATTATATCGGCTTAATTATGCGCGAAAAATTTCCAGATATCCTGTAATAGGGACGTAATAAACCGACTTCTTCTAAGCTCAAAAATTGATCAAGAAATTGATACCAGTGGATTAAGAGCAGATGATCATTTAGGGTCGTTTCGGTGGAACAAAGCCTAATCTTTAACTTCTCGGAACATTTTAGGCAAATATTTGAAGCTCCACCTGTAGGATCAAATAAGGAAAAATTTGCCATACCATCTTATCGGCTAATGAAATACACAAAGAACGAATACTTTATCGAGTGTAATTTTTTTGTTACCATTGGTATGATGGATCATCCAAGGATTCACAGATCCAAGAGACAGTTCTGGAAACGAATCATTATTGGGGACTCCTCAGATTTGGAAACTGAAAATGAACCTGCTCAAGCTAAGAGGCCACGGGAAGAAGAAGTGGAGGATGAAGGTGAACAATTAGTTCAGAAAAAAAAATACTGAGGCCGCTCAGTAGTTTGTCCCCATCCCTTCCACCACCAACTCCTACGCCGACAAAAAGAGGGAGCGGGAGACCTAGAAAAGTGGAATATTTAAAAGGGGTCGCCCGTAGGAACAAGGAGAAATTAAGATTAAAAACCATTAAAAGGTGACGATATCAATTGCAGGCATAGGCGGCAAACAATCAAAAATAAGTATTAAAAGCAACATAAAAAATATCTTTAGTAAATTTAGACACATCATCTTTAGATATACCTGAAAATTTATCATTGGCCGATCCAAATTTTTATAAACAAGAAATAGGCATATTACTTGGTGCGCGTATCTTCTATCAATTATTAATTTAGATTGTTCCATATACACTGACAATTGAAGTAGAAAAATTCTACTGCTGCAGTAAGTTGGGAGGTGCTTATACCTAAATGTATGTC
>JAUIMX010000219.1:0-13763 GCA_033557805.1 Phaenonotum sp. SLE1380
AAGGTCCAACTATTTTCCAACGCGTAATCAGAAAATGCAATGAAAATAGGAGGGTGCTATTTAAAAAAACTGACCTCCCTGTATACATGAAACTAATTTCTGGTTGTAGCTCTCATTAGTAAAAACATCTTTTATATAAACCATTTTTTGATAAGATTAATATTTAGAGCATGAGAGCCCACCCACGTACTATTGTTACGTCCTGTATAATTTATACGTTATTATTAATTCTAAATTTCGTTCAAAATATTCCCTTTGTCTTGATTCATACACAGTCTGGATTCAAATTAAAAAAAAACCTCCATGAGTCGGAAAACGACAGAAATAGAATTGAATACTAATCTTCCCTGGTGTCAGGAATCCAACAATTTGTTCGAAAAAATATTAGAGAGTTTTAGCACGCATCAAACGTTATACGTTATACACTAATAGTCACGTGACAGTAAAATTAAACCCTTGGAAATTGCGATAAACGGCTGAAATTTCTAGCAGTGTTACAAACCATTTGTATAACTAATATCATAACTTTACCAACTGATTTTGACATTAAGACTTCCGTCTACTTTTTTGAGTGTAAATCTCTTTCGTTTTGATGAAGCGTCGAAGAAAATCTAATAGATTTCTATCAAATCGGCCCAAATGCAACACCTACCTCGTACTTAACTTCTTACATCCTAATTCATGACTTACAATATTGCTCATCGTGTTTTTGAGATGCCTATAGTCGCGGTTAATCCCTTTTGATCATAGCTTAGTAGCACTTTCGAGTTCGGTGTACATCAATAACGTTTGAACTCGGCCAACCAATTTTTCCATGGTATAGAAAAGAGAAAGGCACCTAATACATTCTCCATCTCGTCAAGTATTCCTAAATTTTTAACCCTTTAAACTGCAAAAACTCTATTACAGCAAGTTTTTCAAAGGTCTCCATTACCCCACAAATCACCATCCATTTTCTCCACTTCGAACCAAATGAACATAGCTTGAATTAGGGCCGCTGCACAACAAGTCGGGAACAAGAACGAGAACCAGAACGGTAACGGGAACGCATAAAAACGGCAAGACGCAGATGAACAACAGCAAGGAAGGTCTAGGGATATTTATTATGAGTTTCGGGATTTTCATATTTATGTAGTGTAATCTATGTAGATGACAGCTCACAGCTTTCAAGAATCGCAACATGATATCCATGGTGACATCAATGCTGCATTCCTATTGGTTCCGGTAATGAAACGGTCCGGGAAACTTAACTTGGGCAACCTTCCCGTAGCGTTCTCGGGGCGCTTCCCGTTACCGATCTACTGTGCACGCTCTCATAGCGTTACATGTAGGTTAACTTTTTTCGTACTGAGCTTGCCGTTCTCGTTCCCAGCTTATTGTGCATCGGCCTTTAAACTGGACGTGCTCTCATATAATTTCAAATCAATCGTTTCCTTCATGCAAAGTGATATTATGTTGCTTGTATTCAAATATGTTTTTCCTTTATTTTCGAGTATTATTTTTCTGGTCACCAAGTTCTTGTTATTTGCAGAATGGTTTTAATATTGCACTCCCGATAATGATTTTCAAATGAATAACCTTATATTCACGAATTTGGCCAATCTTTATCAAATAAGGGCGTATGTGGCACCAGTTTTATGCTTTGTGAATTTTTAAAGACAGACTTGTAAATTGGATTAGGCCGACTTCCCTCATCATCTGCCAAATTAGTTAGTGCACCTGACGGCGTTTAGGGGTATTAATTAATTAATGGTCGACAGAACACTTTTAGCTCGTGAAAGAATTCTATACAATGAATACCGAGTAAATGAATTAATAAACATATTTTTATTGTTACTGTTGAAATTAGCGTGCGTAAGTAATTGTTTTCAAATACGTTTATTTTGTATATACTTGGTATTTTGCCAACAATTGAAATTTAAGAATAGAACATTTCAAACGTATTTTTTCTTAGTTATTGAATTCATGCCATTGTTCTCTTTGCTTTGAAATGTTTCATAGCTTTCGTGGTATTTCAGTTTTTCAACTTCGTTTCAGATTGGAACACAACTACGTTACTAACTAGCAGTTTTATTCATGTGCATCCACCAATTATGCCCTTCAATTTATTCCAACAGTTGGGACATAGTCTATTGAGATCTGTCTTGTAAACTGAATATTAAATTATAGAAAATTGATAGGTGAATAAAAAGCGAACTGAATCTAAACGTATACATATTTCTTGCACTAGAGGTCGTTTCTAAACCTCAGGGTCTCGTTTTTATGTCAACCAATCACCTTTTTTATAATATCGAAGGTTACACATCTGAATTGAAAAGAGTTTTGACATCTAAATTAAAAAGAGTTTTGAATAACGAGGGCGTTAATACCATGACCGTTGGAAAACCTTTCACATCAAATTAGTAAATTCAAATCTATTGGTGTTGTTTATGAAATTATTTGTATTAATTGTGATAAAACACATGTAGGGTAAACAAATCAATGTCTTGAAAAGAAAATCCAACAACTGTGGGCTGGTCGAAGTGTCAATGAAACCGAACAACTAGCTGACTTTGAGAAACCTGAAATTTCAATCTACGAGAAAAACGAAAAAAAAAGATTTTTTTGGAGATGAAGAGATTAATCAAAGATCTTGGATTTAAATTAGTCCTGGACAACGAAACAAGTTTTAATATATTTCAAGTTATTTTTAATCATGCGAACTTTCTAGCACTTGCATCTAGTATATTCATGCAACTAAAAGCAATATCAACAGGTGGTGAGAAAATTGTGAAGATTACAATTACAATCAAAATTACCTGCTTGATTGTAATTATAATTTTAAATTTCAAATTTGCTCACTATCCGTTGATATAGTTTTTAGCTGCATAAATATAGGTGCAAAGTACCCGAAAAATCACATGAATCAAGAATAACTTGAAACACAATACAACTTGTATAACTGTCCAGGACTACTTTAATTCAGACCTTTTTGAAGATGTATTTTATGAACTATAACCTTAATAACAAAATGAGTAATTAAAAAACGTCGCGAGCCTTAATAGCATTTATAAATACTTGTTCAAAATTTAAATATAATAATCTCTAAATTACATAAATCACAACTTTCTTTTCATTTCCGTCTTTGCATTTTCAAAATTTCCTTTTGGCTTTACATTGCAAATTTACTGGTGGTGGTGTTGACAACACCTTCCTTGTATTGTGTATTGCGCCTGCGCCTGTCAGATCAACATGTCATAATTAACCTGTTAACGTTTTCAAAAATATAAATTGTCCTCAGCTCATGTGTTTTTGTAACTTAATCTGTTATTTTATCAATTGATTCTTACATTCAAAACCAATTTAATGAAATTGTTGACATATTGCCGGTGTATGATAGTAACATTTTCAAAATTAACCAGGTTCAGTAAGTAAAATCAGATTTACGATATTTTTCTTGAAATATTAACGATTTTGGTTTTCTACTATAATAAGTCATAGTTTTTTCTTACGTTTCCGCGTTGCCTATCCATTCATATTCCGCAATAACTATTTTTGACGTTGTTTCTATTGGTTCAAGTATTTTTATATTGATTTTATGGAAAAATGTTGAGGAGTAGAAGCTATAACTATTTTTACTTGAAATTACATGATAGTCTCTAATTTTAGGCATTTGAAATTTTCAATTTTTCAGTTAGTTATTCGTTTTCCATTCATTAAAAGGAAGCACTTTAAAATATATAAGAATTATCCATTTCGATGAGAATGGAAAAATTTACAATAAAAAAGGTACAAATTCTATCCACGGAACGTTTTTTTTTACCAACGCTAACAAAACTGAACTCAGTAAATAAAATGTCAAAAAACAAATTTTATACCAAAATATGGACAATAGAATTGTAACAAAACTGCAAATCGTTCCCCAACCAACCACTTCTCCATCTGCAATACTTTCTGGAATTCCAATGCTAAAAACAAACTAAAACTCAGGAAGAGCATCTCAAAAATAAAAACAAAGAACTCCAACCTACAAAAGCTAATTAATCAAAAAATTCGCTATCCGATGAATCCGATAAATAAGCTGACTGTCTTCTGTAGTATTCACCCAGCGCACAGTGTGGCCGATCGGTAATCTAAGTGGACAAAAGTAATACACAGTCCTCTATCACTTAATTGAAGCAAAAATGTTGTATATTGTTTACAACTGATAATATGTGACTTGTTTAAAACAAATTCAATAACAAAAAAGAAGTTATTTATATACAGTGCTTTCCACAAAGTCCGCACCAAATTGTAAACTTTTTTGTTATTAACTTTATCAAAAAAAATTCTTGAAATGAAAGTTCTGCTCCACTTCAAACAAAAAATTAGCCATAGCAATCTTCAAAATAGTTGATAGTTGGTGTGAAAAATTAATAAATTGAAAATGCTCATAAGTGTAAAGTGCCTCTATTTTGTGAGCAATCGAAAACTTTTATTGAGATAAGTTGTTGGGGATTGAAAATTATATTCAGATATGGAATTTTAAATGGAAATTCGGAAAACTTTTTCTTACTGTCTTTTGTTTCTTCAATTTTCCCAAGCATTCGAATGTGCTTCCCATAACGCAATTATTTTTAGGTGATTCAACTTCTTAGCGCCAGTTTTTCATTGTTTTAATTCAAAACATATGCACAATGGAAGTTTTATTGTTGAGTGATAAATGTTCTCACTAAACGGTTTTAACTTCGCTTCAAATGGAGTAGTGAAAAAATATTTGTTTTCGGTACATTTTATTGGTGCATTCTTCAATTATTTCTTCAAATGTGAAAGCGACAGCAAATAGTGTATAATAGGATCATCAGAAACATATGCGGCAATTAAACATCAAAAAAATCATTTTGCAAAAATGTTCAGTTTATAAACAATATTCATTACAAAATGTCACTTCTGATTTATGAAGGTCATCCAGAGGTAGACGGAATTTGGATTTGTAACTTCTCTTCTTCAAACATCACTTGCTAGTCACAAACTATGTCTATTTTCAAATAACATTCGTGTTCGATTATAGGTTTTCTAGTGACAACTTACTCCGCTGCAAATATTAATAATTTTGGCCCTAATTTTGTCCTGAATAATTTGATAGATTGAATTTATCGCAAACAAATTCAAAGACCGCGTTATTCCGCATTTTCCGGGCAGTCGCGCTGTGCCATACTTCAAATAGCGCTTGGTGCGTAACGCAGTTAGCTAAAACAAATGAATATGGACAACTTATAGGCAAAAACTGGCAACTAATTTTAATGTAATCATGTAGTCAATGTATATAGCTTTCAATTCATGTAAGAATAAGCTTGAATAGACTTGAATATTGCAACTAAATATCTACACAAACTATATATATTCCTAACAGCTTCATATTTCCGCTAGGCGACTTTAAACTGGGTATTAGAAAAGAGCTATTTTGAAATATAGACTTCTTTTTTTCTGAAATCAGAAGTACGTACCTTTGCTAGAACACGCCATTGGAGAAAACAGAAATAATATAATCAACTAACAATTTTATAGCTGTTCATAAACGCACTATAAACAGCGACCGAACTTTGGGTTATATTGACCTAATAGTTTCACCTACTTCAACGCCCCATTACACGTCTACCTTTGGAGTGTTTTTTTAAATTTGATACTGTTCAACATGTTTAAAAAGACATTTGGTACTTTTGAGCTTCAACATTTGTAGTCACCAATTTGACTTTTGTCCAGCTAGAATTGCAATCGGCCACACTGTGCAGCGGGGACAATAAGTAAATTGTTATAATAAAAATTTCTTATGCGATTTCTTACACTACAATTTTGTGATCAAGGCTTTCAATCCAATAAGACATGAAGTCCAGCTGATCAACATTGGTAGCAGAAAACTCAATAAATTACTAAAGAAACTTCTGAAGACTACATGTACTACATGAAACTTTAAATTGAAATTTGTAACAAACCGATTTCTACAACAAATTGACCAAAAACGGAATTATGTAGAACATGCCCCCTATTCAACAAAGCAGGTAATATAATTTGCGTTATTACCTTTGGAAATCCAGAGGTAGTTAAATATAAAGAATGTTCGAGGTCTCGGATTACATTTCTCGATTCCTTCAGCATAACAGTCGGCCATAAGTTGTGTGGCAGCGCTCAGATGACTTACGTGTCCGAGGGCAGATTTATGGTCGTGTTTCTGGGGCTCCGCTGCATCGTGAATAATACGATAAAGAGATAAAATTTAATAGAGAATCTCAACTATTATTTAAGGCGAAATAAAATTACAAAATTGTATTTGCCGTCACGTGCCCCTATTTATCAATTAAACCGGGCGAGCGACCGTGCCCCCATAGACGGGGGATGCAATATCTGCTGGCCAGTAAATCATTTCGAATGCAATACACTCTGTTTCCTTTTTCAATTATCTTAAAGCTTTGTGCTTTGCCTTGCTGCTCTCCTCATTCTTGCTGGGTTAAAGTGCCCCTCTATATTTTGCCAACGAGGCACAAAACCTTCTCTTTGTCGTTCTTTTGTTGGAGAACATTTCTTATGAGCGCTTTTATCGTGGACGTACCTTGGAAATTATATGAGGTCCACTGTTTCAAACTGAAAGGGCCACCACTTGACAGGTTCTCATAATCAGTGGCTTGCTTCTGTTAAATATAGCACTCGCTAAATTGATTCCAATTCTAGTAACTTGCTAATAATTATGAGAAAATCAGAAGTCAAACATCGCATTTTTTCGAATTTAGATATAGATTTTCAAAAATACATAATTCAAAGCATTGTAAAGATTGTAGCTCCAAGAGAAATGCAAGAACTTTATCGAGAACCCTTATTCATTCCACAATATTTGCTTAAATGTTTCCATAAATACAAGAACCTATGAGGAGTAACAAAGTTGTCTCACTGCTGGTTGCTCTAGGAAGTTGGTGGATGCTGACGAAGTTCCTCAGGGCTCAATACTTGCTCCACTTTTTTATTCAATTTTTATCAATGATTCTCACATTGCAGTTCATGTATGCGGACGACATTGAAGACTGAACTTTGAAGAAAACTTCGAAAGAACGAGTTCATTAAATTTCAGATTATTTTCAAGTATGCAAGTATTGTATAGTAGCTTAACAAAAACTCATTATTGATATTACATATTTGAATTCTACATTTAAAAGTAATGTAAACTTTATATGAACATGTATGTCTCTATACTTCACCATTGCCGAGATATTACCTGATATTTATTCATTTTAGGAATTGCAGACCTATTTTGAAAAGATTCCTATCTTCTTCGTTTGTTATGAGACTCTCATATTACCACTGAAGTTGAAGAAGGACGTAAAGAACTGCTACAAATTCAATTTCAATCAATAAACTATACAGGGACTGCACAAAAAATTTTCAAACAAATTATCAACCTAGAGTGTATTTTATGAAGCCAGTTCACATAAATTTCTATCACCTTAGTGTCAATTTCTCAAGTTATTTTACAACGTCCCATTTTATTACTGAATTTTGTTGTAATCTTGCATATCAGCAATTGTATACATACGGAACGTAATATTAAAAAAAAATAATTTCGCCGTTGGCTTTTTTTATTCCACCGCAGCAACCAAAGCAACGATTGGGAATCTCGCAGATAAAGTGATATTTTTCGAGGAAGGGAAAAACTTATCCATAATTAATGTCCAAACAGGACTGAGGCAGGATAATGAAGCAGCCCGCTTTGAAAGGAAAAACCTGGAGCGCCCGAAAGAAACAAAAACTTTTATCTTTTTTAAAATATCTACTTTATAAACAATTCAGAAGTTTCGCCCGACGAGGCGTCTGCTGTGCGGTCCTGTTTTATGAGGCTATTAACCGGAGTTTCGGTAAATGCGACCATAATTATTCATAAATTGGAAAAGTATTTCTCGGCATTATTCCGCTTGTAAAGTTTGCTGAATAAAATTTCAAGTTCGGACGTCCCAGAAAAACAAATTTATATTTAATTGGTAATTACGACCGACTCATTAGACGATGTTTCTATTTTTCGAAATTGATTTTTATTAGTGCCATTCACATTAATTCCTAATTAGTAATTTACGATGTTTATGAGTTTGATGAAATAATAAAAAGTTGATCATCTTATAAAGCTGCTACTCTACAATATCATTCCATCACCTTTTTGATTGGAAAATAGGAGGCTACCGGTCAATACTTATACCCACGGTAGAGGAAAGCGGTATGTTAGTAAGAGTATCTAAAATTGAACCATTTTGCGCCTGAAGTTACATTCGCCTAAGTACCTTCGTGCACATGCCTTCGTGTCTTTTCGTATACTTCCGAATACTAGGTCTATTCTCGACGTTTGTCGACTAATAGTCCATCAAGTAAAAGCTATTTTTCTAGTTGATAAATACCCATTCCGAGTCGCCAAATGACGCTTGACAATTTTGAGAATAGATAATATTATTTGAACTCAAAACCAAATAATTATTTTTCATTTATCAACTACAAAATAACTTTGAAATGATCGACAATCGGTTGACAAACGTCGAGAATAGACCCCAAGTGACAGCTGTCATATTAAATACCGGTTCAATGGTGAATTTTGGATTTGAATCTAAGTATTGAAATTGTTCAGTATTTCACACATTTTATTTCTATTAAATTTAGAAGAAAATTTCTCCCACGTAGGGGTCTATTCTCGACGTTTGTCGACTGATTGTCGATCTTGTCAAAATTATTTTGTAGTTGATAAATGTCAAATATCCATTCTCGAGATTGTCAATCGCCATTTGGCGACTCGGAATGGGTATTTATGAACTAGAAAAATAGATTTTACTTGATGGACAATTAGTCGACAAACGTCGAGAATAGACCTCGTAATTTAAGAAAAAAGCAATTCCATTTTACGGTCACACAACACAATTGCAAGCATTTTCTCGATGTTTTCTGATATTACTGCGTCTTGTGGTCTTCCTGAGCAGGGTGTATCATTTGCGCTGGTACGGTTACGACGAAATTTAGCAAACCGTACTTAACCAGTTATTATTCCGAGGCAGCTTTACCGTAATAATTATCAAGCTATTGCTTCGCATCAACGTTGTTTTTCCCATCAGGATTCAATGTCTTATTAAAACAAAACAAAAATAGCAGAGATGGCATCACTTTGGAACCAATAATAACTTGAGAACGATTTTGGATTGAATGAAATGTCAAGAAACTAACAGTATTCTAGTTTGTTTGTGGCGCGATCTGTCAGTCAGTTTAAAGACTTTCAATTTCAAATTAACCGCCAGTTTCTGGCGAATGTGACTTCACTCGCTGTCTGCTCAATACCGTTTTCCTATACTATGCCTATATCCTTATCACAAAAAATTAATTTGTTTGTAAATCTGGTGGATGTTTTATCGAAAAATAGATGCTAGAATAACTGTTAGACGAATTAACAACCATGAGTCCATTTTATGATATCATAGAACAAGGACGTCACTAATTTCAGTCCAAATTTTTACACACGTCAAAACTAGTGTACTTGAATATTTCGTTAAATAATTCAGTTTCTGGCGAATGTGACGTCAATAAATCGTACAAAAAGAAAAGAACGTGCTTATTAACAAAAGAAATTTATCAAGTTAATATTGAGATATGATCAGTTGCATATATTGCAAAACTGTTGGTTGCATATTTTGATCAATATTCCGCCTTGTCGAACTTCTATAACATATAATTTCGTAATATTTTCAGCAAATATGCAGTTCACGAAATTCTTTAATTCATATCGTATTTCTATACCTTTTTTTTCTCTTTTCATCTCATTGTGAAAAACGAGACTGCAATATCAATTTTGATCCTAATTTTTTTTTTCATTCATCAATACAATAACTAGTCGATAATAGTCAACAATTAAGTTTGTCGATGCAGGTCTGTGCTAGTTATGAACATTAAAAATTATTATTTTTTATTACAAGTTCCTAACGGCTCACTAGATTAGATTACCGAATAGTTTGTAAGTAGGGATTTTTTTTCAACATGCACGCGCACGTGTTCATGTTATAGTTAGGAAAATTTACATACTAATTAAATAATTATTTTTATAAGGCAATAATTTAATGGCGGAAGCAGGGAGAGTCTGGTTTCGTGCTGGGTAAAAAAAAAACGAAATTATACTTAGTTAGCAAGGACATAAATATTATTATATACTCGTATATTTTATGGTTATAAAAATTACAAAATTTTTTTCAAGAAAATTTTACAGCCAATTACAAATTGCTGTGAAAGCTATTATAACCACAATACGGCACGCTAAATTACCCAAACAAAGAAGACATTTTCCCTCTCCAAACTTCACTTCAACACCGAAGTCCTAATAAGCTTGAAGTTCAGTTACAAGTTCTTTTCATTGTTTAGATTCCAATTCCACATGAGAGTCCCATTTCAATAGCTATTGTCTTCATAATAATCTAGCTATAAAACAAAAACAGATGAGTTTTTGATTCAGTCTGATTTTTATTTGAGTGTGACTAGAATTTGCCAATATCGCTTCAACGATATGTTTTAGAAGCGTACTATTTCTCATAATATAAATTCGCAATTGTTTGAAGAATAGAAATATGTGAATATATCGAGGCTGCTTCATGAAGTCATAGTTCGTAAATAGGTTGAAATTTATCGAAAAATCTTCCACTATACTTGTTGTTGCTACAAGCTTCACTTTGACTGCCATTAAATCTTTTCAGGAGTTCTACAGATCACTGTGTATTGAATCAAGGAGAGCGTTTTTCAGAAGTTTCGAAATGTAACGTAAAATTCCAATTCAAGTTTGTGCGTTCATCGTAGATAAATAATAGAATCAAAATCTCATAAAGAATTCATTAGTTACAAATATAAACACATCTCGAATACATGTGTTCATTCAGTCTCGAATTTTTCTAACTCCTATAACATAGTCAGGAAGTACTATAGTGATTATGCAAAATGTCAATCTCATGATGTTGATGAATCCTCACATTTTGAATGCTCCTGAATCCAGTTTGGCCATTTTCGCCGTGATGTTTGACTGTGCGTCCGTGTATTCATGTATAAACACGATTACTCAAAAACGAGTGAAGCTTGACCAATAAAATTTAGTAT
Source organism: Phaenonotum sp. SLE1380 (assembly GCA_033557805.1). Lineage (NCBI taxonomy): Eukaryota > Metazoa > Arthropoda > Insecta > Coleoptera > Hydrophilidae > Phaenonotum > Phaenonotum sp. SLE1380. The sequence continues at coordinate 11,107 of JAUIMX010000219.1, forward strand.
ATGGGAGTTTCAGCTTAAAATAAAGCTCGTATAAACTTTTGGGTTGATTCTAATACCAGTAGCAAAAGTTCATTTTTTCTCAAATTAAGTACCCATCTGTTTTCAACAATTATTTTCAAATTTCACATTGTTATTGGAAATAGCAAAAAATGAGGAGATGTGCAATTTCAGCTCAGTAGTCCAACTCTAAGTTTTATAAATGTTTCAAATAAAATAGCTTCAAGTTGAAGGGATTTATTTGAAATGTTGTACATTCTCCAAAGATAACAATAAACAGGTGGGTAGGGAATCCTAATTCAGTTAGTAACGCGGAACTGGCTATTTTTCAAAGTGAAACACTACAATCATGTGTTTACTTTTCAACTTATAATTCGAATTACTTTCATTTTGTCACTTTTTCCTAACAATAATTTCCACGAATACATTCACTGTTGTAGGCAAAGAGTTCTTGTATTAATGGGGGACTTTTTTGTTAGAAATACTAAATGTATCTATGGAGATAATTATTGGAATAAAGAGTATATAATAAATCAAAGTCGAAATGAAAGTTGAAAAGCAGCACAATCAAAAACGAAAGAAAAAGGTAAAAATCCAGTTTCTTATTTATTAGCATGTTCAATTTCGCGCCAAAAGAACGTAATGTTTTCCATTCTAAATAATAATTATTTTGTGCGCCATTAAAAAACGTTTCTATGGATACATTCAGTGCTTTCTACAAATAGTTCCAATCTCAATACTAGAGTTGTTTGTTGCTCATGAACAATCTCGTAATATCAAAATAATAAATATATTTCTCTCAAAATCTAGATTTTTACATTAAAAACAATCTATTGAATGCATGTATACAATATATCAACATATGAGAAAGTCGAGAGGAGACCACTCCATATTTTCCAATCAGTTAATATTAATCAATTTCAAATGCTAAAATCGTAAAGTCCCCAAAACTTTGAAGTATGGCCATATCCAATATTATCGCTAATTATTTTATATTTTTATCGGGAAAGCCCAAGGGAATATTTCAAATAAATTTTGATTAACATTTCAATTTCACTCTAAAGGTATATTGAACTTTAATTTATAAACGTGGTAAATATTGCAACAACCAATACTTTCCTAATTAAGCCAATTTATATTCTAGTATAGAGTTTCACGGGGTTAATTAAAATTAATTAACAAGGAGTCTAAACAGTGGCATCAGTTAAATTCAGAGAAAGGCTTTTATAAAGGGAAAGCTGTTTAAAGTTGAGAATACCTAATTTTAAGCGGCAGACAATGGCCATTAAAGGAGACTGTCTATTCGGTTCCTCCCTTGAACCCAATTGATACTTCCCCCCGACCTGAAAGATTTATGCCGTTCTCTTTTCTGTTGCAGGAAATAGCCGCTATTCTAATTACCTTCGATCGACACTCGGAATGGCAGAGCAAGGAGGTCAAGATCAGGTTAGTATTACTTTACCCAAGCTAAAGTTCCCATTCCCCTTTGTTTTCGCATTTGAAACAATTCCCTTTAGCGAGCTTAAGGAAGCCATTTTACAGTTTTGCATTTCGCTGGATTGCTTTATCGTCTCAAGTAGGAAACTATTTAAAAGGGTCTATTTGCTGCTCTAGAAAGAAAAAGCAAGGCATAAATAAACCGTTATAATTGTTTCTAGTCTGGTAGGAAGGAATATAAAGGTGATAGAGCCTTTCGAAGGCAACTCTGTGATTATTTCGCATAGTGATTCATAAACGATATCTATTTTTAACGCAATTAAAAATGATTACAAATTAGAATTATTGGCGACTTTACAAAGTGAAAAGAAACTCAATCAACCTGCTTTCGAAATTAGTTCCTCTGGTTAGATCAAAACAATCTGTGACTTTAGGAATAAAAATGTAATTGACAATTTTTTTGATAGATCGACGATAATTTGATGAATATGTTGATTTTTCTCAATAACAACAAATTTTTATTTGTCAATAATTTCGATAAATGCACTCTAGAACCTAATTTAAATAATGAAAAATGTGTGCGATATGCTTTCAAGCCTTCTAATACCAAAGATCAATCTGAAGCTAGAATTTTGCATTTTTCTATGTGACTAGCATTAAGTAATGGTAAAGATAGGGGCCTTAGATAGATAACATTTTATTTAATTTCTAGTAAGAAAAAGTTTAATCGGTATAAATTATTTTAAGAGCAATGAACGAACTCCGCAATAACAAATTGACATCGTAAGGAAAGGAAAGTCGACAGTCAATTCGCAAAATGCTAACGTTATCCACATATTATAACCTCACTTCATTCAATGTGATTCTTTTGTTCTTTATTTGGGAATTAATAGCGTCAGATGCAAAGATTATCACAGAACACTTGAGACGGTTTCAATTTTAGACAGTGGTTCTCTGAAAACTTGGTTGTCGCATCCAAGTCTACATTAATATTAAAAAAAACACTGCCAATATTGGATGGTACTGTCATGGAAAAATTAAAATTAAGGAATTAAATGGGATTATTATACAGGGTGTCCATTTTATCCGATAATGGAGAATATCTCCTATGCCGTTGAATTTAGGCAAAAATTACAAAGGAGAAACTTTTCTGAAATTATAACCTCCATCTTTTAAAATTAGTTTCAACTATACGGGGTGTTCCGTTCATACCGCACCAGTAC
>JAUIMX010000021.1:0-21412 GCA_033557805.1 Phaenonotum sp. SLE1380
GAGGGTAATAAAACTTTTTCAAGTATATTCCCCTCAATCGAAGTAGAACTGTAGAATTAGGATGGATGGCGTATATGCGCATCGATCCCGAGCCGTAGGGTGGCGGCTGTAGATCAGCGTCGCCCAATAAAAAAATAGACATAATAGGAAGTTGACCCAAAGGTTGCATCTGAGATCAGATGAGATATTATCGTTAGCCCAATATATCAGTACCTATATTGCCAGTTGAAAACTGTGCTTGAAAAGTGACTCACTGCTTTTTAAGAGCGGACGACCAAATAACTTGTTGCTTCAACAGCAACCATCCAATGCCCAATACGAAAAAAACTTTCATACAAATGATGAGCAACTGTTCGGTTACATAAATTCTGCAATAATGAAGAAGTTTCATGACTTAGTAACAAAAAAATTGAGAAATATCGATGACGCCACACAAGCGTGAGCTTAAAATAATTCATCTTTAGTTTGTCAGTACTAGGCAACCAACCGTGCATGGCACGGTACGGAATTAAACCACCCCTCAACAAACAATGAAGAAATAATCTGGTTCGTGACTATTGGCTCATGTAGAGAATGGGGGTGTATTTATTGACATCTTGATTTACTGACGCTGTTTTGAGAATACACTCCTATTATTCTCAAGATTTAGATTGAAAAGCAGAAGTGTATTTGAAAAATGTCTATATTGTAACTCTCTTATTGTTTTCATGCAATATTCTAATAATTTTTTCAACATTCACAAGTTTTCAATACAAAAATAATAATAAATTACGACAAATTGATAATTTCTTCTACATTCACAAGTTTTTAATACAAAAGTAATAATAAATTTTGACAAATTAGCGGCTCCACTGATACTACAATTTCTTCTATATTTACAAGCTTTTAACACAAAAATAATAACAAATTTTTTCTACATTTCCAAAAATGTAGAAGAAATTGTTGTTGATAAAAAAAAAAACAGTGGAGCAGTTAATTGTCAGAATTTATTATTATTTTTGTATTAAAAACTTGTGATGAAGAAAACTTGTTGATAAATAAAAAAATCAGTGCAGCAGTTAATTTCTCGAAATTTGTTATAATTTTTGTGTTAAAAGCTTCCAAATATAGAAGAAATTGTTGTCGATAAATATAAGTATCAGTGGAGCAGCTAATTTGTCAAAATTTATTATTACTTTCATATTAAAAACTTGTCAATGTAGAAGAAATTATTTATTTGTCGAAATTTATTATTATTTTTCTATTAAAAATTTGTGAATGTAGAAGAAATTATTACGAATTTTGCATAAAAACAATAGGAGAGTTGAAATATAAACATTTTTTAAATACACTTCTGCTTTTCAATCTAAATCTTGAGAATAATAGGAGTGTATTCTCAAAACAGCGTCAGTAAATTGAGATGTCAAGAAATACAGCCTCATTCTTTACATGAGTCAATAGTCACGAACCAGATTATTTCTTCATTGTTTGTGGAGGGGTGGTAAATTCCGTACCGTGCCATGCACGTTTGGTTGCCTAGTACTGACGGACTAAAGATTAATTATTTTAAGCTCGCGTTCGTACATGACATCAGAATCATGATACAACTTTCGATGACGCCATACATGACAACAGAATCATATGGTCCAACTTTTGCATTCTGAACAGAATTTTCCATGTATCGTGGAAGGTGGAAAAAATAATTACCATTGTAAAAACAAATTCTGACCATTCTGCTGTAAAAGGTTGTCAACCGATCACCGTACTGTACTACCTAACCATGTCAAAGTACAATAAACAGTTACAGGTACTCTCCATTTTGTGAATCTTGATACTGACAGTCATTTATTCAGGAGTAAATACAGACAAACTCAGGTCGGAGAGTGGTCTAGTTGGTAGAGTGCTTACTCTGCCTTCCATATCACCTCAGCGCTACTGGTTCAAATCCCAGTCAAGGTATTCCTAGACAAAAGCAAAGAACAGCGTATTCGACAAAAAAGCTAATAAAAGGTGGGTATATTGAATTGGAAGAAATATTGCCCTGCACCCCAGGCAGGTGGAAAATAATAACCCTTTGTGGTTGCAGTCTTCTAAAGGCGTGAAATTTTGTCCTTATAGTTCGACATCTAGCTGTTTTATTGCCTGCCCTGCATTTCCTAAAAAACCGTGTATACACACGCTCTGCAAAAATTTTCCCTGTGCATTTTGTCATCATTACAGTTTTTTGACTGCTTTTATATGTGCCTTTATATTTTTTATTTTCATATTGGCTTAAGAGTTGTTATGGTAAGATAATGCAAAATCAGCCATCACAATGAAGTTTATATCGACTGATGACCATATTGGTGCAAATTTTCCATGTTCTACCCCACATATATTTGATATAAAGTGAATTTTGTTCATCAATATCAATAAAAACAATTGCTCTTGGTACATGAAATATGTCAGGAATTAAGGTACTTTGTGCATGTACTTCCAGACTTCAGGAGCAACATTAACAATGCCTGTTGTTTGGAACATATAGGATGACTCACCAGTTGAATTCATATATTAATTTACGAACATGATAATTGAAACACCCTGCACGATCTATAGATATGACATTAATATTTAAACAACAGAATCTTCAGTGATGTATTCATTAACCCCTTCAGACCTGGTGTACATGGTGATGTACATATGATTCCATGCTCAACTACTGACTCAATTTTATTAAATCGGTAGAGTTTTAGAAAGAAAACTCCAATTGCAAATTCTATTTTGTTTATAAAATACCACTAAAGGTTCCTGTAAAATTTGAAGGTGGTATTACTTCTTAAACATCTGATAATCAGAAATAACTTATGGCAAAATTTTTCAATCAGCGAGAAAAATCAGGTCTGAAGGGGTTAAGTGACTCCCAAGTCCCCTATCCCCCTACCTTATATACGTATATTCAAAAATTCAAAAACCTAAACACTGCATCGTATAAATCTTTTCAAGTTTAGCCTGCAAAACTGAATTATAAATACTAACAAAAAACATTAAAAGCAAATGCTATTTTCTGCTAACCGCTGGTATATCAATCTTTGTCTTGCAACCACCAGCGGAATCAAACGCACTCTGAACTTCACCCACCGATCATTTAGGTGCAAGTTTTGATTTCCAGTAAAAGTTGTACAGTCCAAAATAAAAATAAAAGAAAATGATGACTATGAGGGTAGAATAGAGCCAACGGGAGAAAAGTAAGCTTCATAGTGATATTTGAAAGATATTGGCTTATGATTTTTAAAATGTGCCGGCAATGAATTGTAGAAGTCAGGTATATGGTAGAAAAACCCTTTTTGAAGAGTTGAGTACGGTGCAATGGTATAGTCAGAAGTCCCCTGTGTCTCAAATTCAGATAGTGGACAGCAGTTCTGAATGATATTTTATTATATGGGTAACACGGAATTCCGAACGTTATGATCTTGAAAAATAGACATGAACTGTGTAAAGATCTACGCGAGCGCATATTCAGCCAGTTTGCCTTAACTAACGTGTGGGATCACGTTTTCTTATACCAAACATCAATATCAGGCAAGACTTTTGAATTTTTTTGGAAGCGATTTGAGTTGGCAACTGTCATAAAAGAACCGTATACGGAGCTGCAAAAGTTGAACCGAGAAAGAACAAGTGCATCGCAAAGAACCCTCTTAGTGTTAAAATTCAGGAAATGACTATTGGAGTAAATTATACTTAGAACTGCAAAACCACTTCTGCTGATGTGGTTGATGTGTTCGACGAACGTTAATTTTTTGTCCATTATAAGTAACCTTATTGGTAAAAGGAATTGACTTACCGTCCAAAACAATGGGGAAGGTCTCAAATGGATTATAGGATGTATCCGTTGAAAAGAGAGTGGCAAAACTCTTTCGCGGGTTCAGAGTAAGGCAGTGGTTCTTTAAAAAGTTGGAAATGGCTTCGAGGTCTTTATTTATTTGCCGAACTGCAGAATAGATTCTCTAGGGTGGAATGAAGACTAAAGCTGGCGTTTACATGTTGATACATACGAGGTGATATTTGACGTATATATCGCAAAGAGCGGAGGGCTCAGAATACTATCTTGCGGGCACCTGATACTTCATTCTCTCGAACAACACGCTGTGTCCTTGATGCCAAGTAACTGCGTAACATCTCCAAAGCACCCGAGCCCAGCCCGGAGTGATCGAGAATCGAGAGCAGAAGTTCGTAATTCAGAGAATCAAATGCCTTGGAGTAGTGCAATAAAATCAATACAGTAGCCAATCCACGATCCAAGGCTCCGACCAAATCATCGCAGATATGCAAAAGGGCAGTCTCACAGCTGTGCTGGGCTGTAAGGGCTCTAGTATCCAACCATAGAAGAGAAAATAACCGGGATTAAAAAAAAAACTGTTTTTTTCAACATTCCTACAATTACGGTTCCTACGTAATGACCAGAACTCTTTAGATATTGATACAAATCTTAAAAACGTTGCAAGAAGGAATAAGACCTCCATATTCTCTACTTTTCTAAGGTGTTGTTTTCATATTGATTCACCGATGCGACGCGTGCTGCCATAAACTTTTCTTATCAAGGGTATCGTCATATAATTTTCAGAACATCCAGTGCAGCTCGAAAGAATCAAGGCAGCCTGGGAAAGTTGGAGGCGAGTTTTTGCAGCCACTGAAACTGAAATTGCTTCTGAAATTTTCACATAAAGTTTTTATGTCCACTTTTTGACGTAATTGATTTCCGTTAACCATGAAAATATTTCACTGTGACATGTGCGCAACTAAGGCCATGGGTGCGGAATCAATTTGAAAATAAAACTGGTATCAAATAAACGGTTCAATTTATTGGGCGTTGGATAATTTAATTGAAAAACTCTTCCCCGCAAAAGTGCCAAATAATTTGTGTAGCACGTTTTGATGGTATTCTAATAAAGTCATAGATATTATTTTCTGAAATTTTTGATTAGTCTGTTGGAGTGACGTTTTGGGAGGATAAATCCCGATTTCTAAATTCAGTGAACAGATACAAGTCAACTAATCTATTTATTTGAGATTGGAATAACTGAGGAAGTAATCAGTTGCATATATTGCAAAGGTATCAGTTGCGTATATTGTACAATATTTTGTTCTGCCCAACTCATCATTGCATCGGCTCAAAGATTATCTAATCAGATGATGGGTTATTTGTCAAATTTGGAACTTCTATAGGTGTATTTCGTGCTCTGCGTGCAAGTGATGTACGAAAGATAACATACGAACTCGTTGCTTATTAAGCCTCGGAATCATGTGGGATGGCAGTAGAACACTACACTACATTTGAATGGTATAGAAGTATGTATTCTTCGTTAGAATACTAGATATTATCAATAATGACATACTAAGTGACGAGTTCGTGTGTTACTTCTCGTACATCACTTGCACGCAGAGCACGGAATATATAGAAAATCCTAATTTTTCAAATGATCCACCATCTGATTGGATAATCATTGAACCGTTGCACTGATGACTCCAAAGTCCTAGAGAAACAAGTGAAGTACAAAAACACACATACGTATTATTATAAAAAATAGTTACTAGCGCATTGTAAGGTTTATTTCAAATAGTAAAAAGTATTCTTTTTTCAGATGGTGTCAAATGATATTGTATCTGGTGGAAAAGTGAGAAAATTGTGGAATAATGGAGAAAATTTGGTACGCGAATTGAGTTCGTTTCAGTTTCAGCAAACAAAATTAATGAATTTCTAATTATACGAGGTTTTTGCTTAGCGTTTTATTGACTTTCCGAAAGAGTGTTGCTGGCAGTCGAGTTGAAATATGAAAGCATTGTTTAGGGCCCGTTTTTGTCTTTGTGCATTTAACCGACAAATTAATAGATAATAGTGTTTATTTTCTGGTTTTCATTCATCAGAATGACGATTCATCTTACGCCAAGAGCAATAATGGAGTTCTTTCTTTACAATTCCCATTCTTTCATTTGTTTTGTCTTAACTAATAAAGTTTCCTTTGCCGCATGACAATATTGTTCGCTTATTGTTTAAAGTTGCCAGTTTTTAATATCAAGAAGTTATTTTATTTCATCGATCCGCAGTAATTTTTACTCTTTTTTTATTGACCGATTACTAAAATGATGCACAATTTTGCATAACTGATACAGTATAATTATATCATAAATTATGTTCCGCGAATTAAGAAATAAGAGGCATCCATCCTATGATGTGCGAGTGGATTGCCAATATGCTAGGTCGTAGAAAAATATATGCATCTCTAAATCAGGAAACCGTAGGAGTTAGGGCTGTGAATGGGTGTCCGCAAGGGGGCGTGCTATCGCCTCTTTTGTTGTGCCTCGTAGTGGACAACCTACTGCGGGGCCTAAGAGAGGCGGGATTTGCAGCTATAGACTATGCTGATGATAGCCATAGCGACAACACGCAAATTTGGAGTCACCATATCAGAAACGATGAAGGTGGCACTACGAATTGTCGAAAAATTATGCACCAGAGAAGGATTATCTGTTAATCCAGAGAAGATTTCAATGGTGCAGTTCACTTGTAGAAGAACTCCAACAGGAGTGAAAGAGATACGCCTGTATGGCAAACCACTCCAAACATTAGGACGTTAACCTTTGCACCACATGTTAAGAGGATAACAACAAAAACTACAAGATCTCTATGGGCAACTAGAAGAACCTTTGGAACTACGTAGGGGTCTATCACCAAAGATGACCCACTGGATATCTATGGTGATGATAAGACCGATAATCACCTACGCATCTGTTATTTGGTGGACAAGAACAGAGCAGAAAAGATGCGGATAAAAACTAGACAAAGTGCAAAGACTAGCCTGTCTAGGAATGACAGGGGCAATGAAAACAACGCCCACATCTACCATGGAAACCATGCTGAACCTACCGCCTATCCATGCTGTGGTGGGGACGGAGGGACTCATGGATGCCTATAGGCAGAAAGTAAACGAAGAAGAAGGTACATCTAGGGAGGAACACAGTGCCCTAGTAGAAAAGATAATCCGCCACCCCATAATGGGTATGATGGCAGACAAACAAAAGAAAACATACTCTTCCACAAAACCTTTAGGGACGAAAATCCCCACAAGGGAAGAATGGAAGAGAAGAGGGAAATATCTGTTACAAGGAGTGGTCATATACACAGACGGATCCAAAACAGAGATGGGGACAGGAGCTGGGGTAAGCGGGCACGGCTGCGCAGTTAGCATCAACCTGGGCCGGTACGCCACAGTACTCCAAACCAAACTCACAGCCATAAATCTGATTGTTGGGGAACTAATTGAGGCCAACTATCATGATAGGAGAGTCTCAATAGTGACTGATAGCAAAGAAGCCCTGGCCGCATTATCATCCCAAACAATGGGGGAGTGCCAGCGGGGACTGAGCGAAATAGGTAAACGAAAGAAAGTCCAATTGATTTGTGCGCCTGGGCATTCCACAATCAAAAGAAACCAGGAAGCAGACGAACTAGCGAAACAAGCTAAGGACCAACCTTTTGTAGGCGCTGAGCCATCCTGTGGAATCTCATATGACGTAATAAATCAGTAGATGGAAGAAATACTAAGGGACAAACATACTGAGATATGGAAGGAAACCTTAGGAAAAAATCACTCGAAAGCTTTCTTATCGGAACCAGATGGAAAGAGAACGAATGATCTGCTTAAATTAAGCAGACGAAAATTACGGATCACAAGACACTGTAAATTCAATAAACATCTCTACAACGTAAGGATCACAACTGACCCAAAATGTAGAAGCTGCTTGGAAGAGGAGGAAAACCTCTTTACATTATATGCCACTGTGAAGCTTATGTGACAGTGACGAAAAATATACTTGGGAAGGAGAAGCTGACCAAGGAAAATTTGAGGAAGATATCCCCTAAGGAAATCCTGGACTTTTTCGAAGAGACGGGATTATTAGAGGAGTAAACAATCATGTGGGGTACAATAGGCTTTGTAGGCCGCAGTACATGGACACCGCAAGGGACCAACCCACCACCTATAATAATAATAATGTTTAGCGAATCTTTGTTCTGACATCATCAGCGTCACATTTTGCCGTGTCAACGATCAAGTTTTGAATTACTTTCCAATTTCATTCCTCTCAGTCACATACTAGCGCGCATTGTACTTGTTACAAATCAGTGATTGACAGCATGATAAAGATGAGTCTGAATAAATAGCGTCAATACAAAGATCCATGAAACGTACTATATGTGCGATTTGTCCAACTAATTTTAATTTCAGGGTTTGTGACAGAAAAAAACTAGGCAATTATTTAGAAAACCCGTAAACGGAATAACAAGCCAATTGAGTCTAGGTCTTTTAACATTAGTAACCAGCCTAAAATTCACCACAAGTTAATCCCAATCGTCGCTCCGGAACGGTTATTGCAGTCTCATTCGGACCTAATTACGATTAGACCAAAAATTTCTCTCAACAGTAGTTTGTAAGCCAGATTTATAATGAAAGAACATATAATATATTTTGTTTCTTTGCTTTCTAGATAATAAACCTTCAAATTATTCCATGATAATTATTAGATTCATCGTTATTTGAAATATTTATCATATTATTCATCTATTTATCTATCTATCCATCTATCTATTTAAATAAAAACGAGTGTAGATCTCTTTGTATTAGTGTGTGTTACCTATGGACGCCTAAACCACTAAACTGATTGAAATGAAACTTGACAATATTATTCTGTGCATACCTGTGATGGTTTCTGTGACAATAGAATCAATTTGCAATGAAAGGAACGTGTGTAATTTGGATAAAAATTGTGATTGTTGGCATTAAACTATAACTTCTTACTTTTCTAATCACTTCTCATTGGGGTAGATCCCAGTATAACTATTGTTCGTTCAGAATTAAAAGGGGACAATGGCAGATATGGCTACATGATCTGTTGCCAAATTACTATACCTAACGACAAATAGTAGCGCAACAGATCATGTAGCCATTTTCGCCATTGTTCTCTTTTCATTCTGAACGAACAATAGGAGAAGTGTTGAATTATTCGGACTGTCATTTGAGCAGTGTAACTAATTCATGATTGATGGCGCGCATATTAAAATCTACAGTGCCTTAATATGAGGCAGTGACGACTATAACAAATTTTCCGCCATTTTGCATCAAAATTCTTATTATTATTATGGACAATCAAACAAGGTTTGAAGAAGTGAATAGGGTCTTTGTGGCAATGATATTGAAAAATGCTCTTAGAACAGATTTTATTTATTATATAATTCGTTCTTTTCTTCTTCTGGGATCCTTTGGATAATGTTTCATTGCAAAACCAGTGAATATATGGATTAGTTAAATCAGTCAACGGCGGAACCCTTCGAGGATGACTTCGTGCAATTGATTACAGAACATTCAGTCATCTGTAATTATAAAATTTGAAGAAAAATACCCCAAAACTACGTAGTTGAAAAAATGCCCTACACTTATCATAAAGCTCTATACGGTAGAGTGGTTATTATTGTCTTACTTTGAAAAATGTTTCCATCGTTAAGTACACTTGAAGTACTTTGAGCAAAATGCACAGTGAACTGATAAATCTTTGATAATAAATGTGATAGAAGAACTTTTAAATACTTCGATACAAAATGTGACAGGAGAACTTTCAAAGTTTTGAAGTTTGATACAAAATGGCGGTGACGAATCAAAAAAATTGACCTCTATTGTTGCGACTGTCTGAAATTAAGGCACTGTGAATAAATCATATAGTAGCTAAGCCGACCAGTATAGCGTGGTTGGCAGAGCCTCGAGTCTGTCGGGGTAACTGTTTACTACGGTATCTTTATGCCCAGGTTCAAATTTGGCAGGGGGCAAATGAACTTTTTCAAGTATATTCGCCTCAATCGAAGTAAAACTGTAGATTTAAGATGGATGGCATATATGGGCATCGATCCCAAACCGTAGGGTGGCGGTTGTATATCAGCGTCACCCAAAGGAAAAAAAAGTAGCTAATAGATGGCTAGTAAGTACTGATCAATCTAGAGTGCCTTGATATGACACACTGACGACATGGTGGACTGGCCCACCTGCATTATGTAGGAATGTAGGTCCAAAACACATATATTTCAGATCCGTATGGATAATCAGTGTACGTACTGACTATTAAAAAACCTTATCCCATGGGCATCCACTGTACGTATCTTGGAAGTACGAATGAACAATCTATGTACGTACTGAGCCCTAGAAAAGCCTAGTCCCAGGCACGTCCCATGTACGTTCATCGGAAATTAAGGACGTATGGACGTACGTACTATATATTCGATATATACGTATTATATACGTACGCTGTACGTAGACTGTACGTACTTTTGCTCATTGGCGGGTAGTATGGGAAAAAAATCTCAACGACTACTGACAATGCCCAAAATATTAGGAAAATCAATGCAACACTGTTCTGCAATCCAAACCAAATCACCTACTATATTTTTGAAGTATTGGATTCGCGTTAGCGTAGCAATATAATTATAATGTCTACATTGATCCAAATTACTTTGCATCCAAATACAGTCTAGAAACTTCCAGCCTCGTGAAATAACTTTAACTTCTACTATAGACTTTCAAATTAAGAAATAAAACTGGTTTTTGGTGATACTGTTTGTAATTCAGATCCAGCAACAGTGTCAATAAAGCAAAAGGTGATAGTCACCGTGAAGTAAGGTCATTTGCCACTTGAAAGTCTTTGCGTGTGAATAGCACGAAATCCTTTAGGAGGCGAATCTTTAATTAATTATATTGTCAGAAGTACAAAGGGATGTTTTCAAAGGCATTACGAGGGCAATACTACCTTTGTAATTAATATTTACTGAGTGACTCGTGTTTGCGTTGCTGTAATGTACTTTACGCAAGACTGGGATGGAAAAAAATGACCGTTCTCGTGACAAAACAGCAAATATTATTTATTTTTAGTAGCTTTACCGCAGGATATGGCTATCGGGTATATAAAATTAATTTTCGTGCCGTGTAACTGCCTGTAAACCGTACGTGGGATACGTGCTCATAAAGTTTGAGGTTTATGTTGTTTACAAAGGTAATCAGATATAGGATTACGCATTTATCTATAATATTCCGTTCGTGTTTCAACACGGTGAATTTTTTGACCCCTTTGCAATAACTGGGATAAGGTCAAATGATAATTTGTTGTGGAAAAAAATGTCGGGAATGAACTTGTTTAATTTCATCGATCTTTGACGGCACCTATCAAGGAAACAACACACCGAAGTCCTCAATTTTCTCCACAAGGTAAATAAAATGGTCTGAACCTCGTCGTAAAATAAAAATGACACTCAAATAAATGCAATACTGAACGCGATCATGTAAGGAAAACTGTAGTAAGTCCTATTGGTACGGCAGGTAACGAGGGGGGTAGGCGAAGCAGCCAGAGATGCGACGAATTCGGACTGTGTGCCGGATGTTCCACTTGTTGGAAGTACACCCAGTGTCATAAGCTGCACCAACAGTATTTGGCAGAGTCAGAGTGAGATAACTATAGCGGCCAACTGAAGGAAACAGTGGGTGTAAAAAAACAATGCGACGTGTCAAGACAAGAACACCACACACTACATCACACCAAACACCACACCACATACGACACACACCCCACTACACACCCCGCCACACACCTCACACCACACTACACGCCCCAGCGCTACTTGATACTGCTACGTTTAAACTTTCCAGTAGTTTGTTGCACTTTGTTATCACTTCTTCTTTCTTTCGCACTGCACACATCACCACACACTACACTACACACCCCAACCACACTACACATCCCACCGCACACCTCACCACACACACTACACTACACACCGCAACACACACCGCACTACACACCCCACCAGGCACCGCACAACACACCACCTTACACCACTTGATACTGCTACCTCACATTTCACACCGATACAAAAACACTTTGATTTATGAAGTTGATTTGTGCTGCGACCAGAGTATTTACTTTCAAACTTTTCAGTAGTTTGTTGCACTTTAACATCACTTCTTTTTATTTTCACAATTTTCCTCCTAAAGCCCGATAGCAATTGAGTTATTTTTCTTTTGCACTCATCCACCACAGAGAGAAAAATATGACTGTCAACATATCATGCTCTCATACCAAGGAGCTAATGGCCCTTAAAAACATATTCAATTATTTTCAAACATATCCTCAAGCTCCAATTCTGATAAAAGCAGACCATTATTAAAAACACTGACTTGAAAGAACAGTATAATTCAAAATTGAAAATTAAATTTCATACCACCAGACAATAAATATTGCAGAAGAAAACTATTGCAATCAATGGGCTATGATCGAGAACATATTTCATGGTCCTTTTCTCTGAAACGCTCCTCTGTCGTAGTAGCGGCCGCCATTCAGAGAAAACAAATAAAACGAGCCTGAGTGGCCCCCGGATCGCGGTCTAAAGCTCTCTCTGCGAGCGGTACTTTCCCTTTTCATCGCAGCCTCCCGTATGGAGAACAATTAATATTCTTAATTGCCCATATTTCCCCACTTTTTGGAGCGCTTTCCGATTTCCCCAGATCTGATTCTGAACGCTTTGTGATTTTTTTGCTCAGCGCTATGCAAATGCGGATTTTTTTCCGATTTATCCCGCGCTAAAACTGTATTGTTTGTATGAACTCGGACGGAAAAACCAAGGATTTTTCACTGGAACACACCATTTTTCATTCATGACCATATTTTGTCACTGTTCGCCTGCCAATTCAAGTTGTTCTCATGTTGGCTAATCTGTTTGGATGCAACAATCCAGGCAGAATCGATCTGTGGATTGAATAAAAATATGGGGTGGTCCCCACTCGACTTTCATTTCCACATTTTCAAAATCTTCCCCACCGTTATTACTAGAACTATTTTATAAAAACACTGAATGTATTCATGGAAATCATTATTGGGTAAGAGTTGGGATACTGTTTATAGTGAGGTGAAAATCGTTTATAGAAAAACGAATTATTCCGTTCTCGCGAAAAAGCCCTGCGGTCCTGTGAAACAGGACGCCACAGCACTGATTCATTTACGTTTTAGAACATGAGCTTATTGCTTGCAACAATAATTACACAGGTCAACATTTGATCTAAGGAGTGTCACAGTACCCCATAAGGGTATCTCAGGGTTTTTGGTATCGCTGATTTAATTACAGTGGTCGTTTGACCTCTATCACATCAGGTTCAAGGTCAATTCAAGGTCAAATGTGGAAAAATTGCCACAAGACATTTGAAAAAAATTATATTACAGATTTCTGGGTTGCTGAATCCAAATCCGCTGTTTATTTTACCCGGCAAAGTTATTCATCCGTTGTATAAAGGTCAAATTCGGGTTATTTCAAGGTCAAGGGGGGTAAAATTTTCAAATATGAAGAGGAGTTGTGTAATATATCATTGAACTGGTCTCAGCTCATCACTGTATGAATTTTCAAAATCGGTCGATTTGGTTGGAATATAAGGGGCCTTAACTCAAAAATTGGTAAACAAATATTTTAATTTTATTTTTATGTCCAAAAACATTGTCCGGTTTTGGAAACTTTTACAATGATGAGCTGGGAATCGAAAGACCTTTTCAACGATATATCATACGACCCCTCTTCAGATTTGAAAATTTTAAAGGATTGCTACTCCTTGCTTTGGGGTTACTTAGGCTTGAAGGCAAATAGTAACGTAGTCAGGGATCCTTATTTAAAATAAAAATTGACCTGTCTTTTTATTTAACGATTCAATTGATATGTTGTGAGTTATTGGCTAATAATGGAGTCCAAAAAAGAAACTCCCATGTAAAATTTAACACCCTGTATCTCTGAAACAAATCGGCTGATTTTGATAATTCTAACATGTAAATGTAGAAGTTCAAAAATGCTTTCATAAAATGTATGATTCCACCTTATATCGCGTTCGAAAATTTTGAAGGGTTGCTACTCCACCTCAAGAGTTGAAGCTTGGAAACAATATTTGGCATGGAAAGTTGTCTCCTTTGAAATAAAAATCGACCTATTTCAGGATTTTATCAATAAAACCGTTATGCCCATAATAAATTTATACGGCCTCACTGTATATGTGTCCTTGAAATGACCTTGAACCTGACGTGATAGAGATCAAACGACTCCGGGAATGAAATCAGCGACCCCAAAAACCCTAAAATATCCCTATGGGGTACTGTGATACTTTTTAAATCAAATGTTGACCTGTGTTATTAGTAAAAACGGGGCACCTATTTTATTTCTACACAGATCGAAGCTCCTACAAAGAGTAGGAAAACGATTGAAAGTTGTAAATCCCACGAAGGACTAGCCAGGAATCCGTTGTCTTCTGTTGTGCAAGCTAAGGAATTCACACCTCGACACACAACAACAGACATAATTTACGCGGTAAAAGTTTGTCAATTGGTAACACTGTAGTTTATATTTTTTATAGAAATTTGTTATAGAAATCACTTGCTGTTATTGAAGATGCAAAAGTAAAATTGCTCAATTGAATTCGCATGGAAATAGCACGGTACGTTCGGCTCCTCTGCCGTAGGAAGACTGTCTCTTATCGTGAAATTACCCAAATCGGTATAAACAGATACTTAACGGGAATATTTGATAATTTATTACTAAAAGCAGAAGATGAAAGTGATCGTTAGAAAAAGGGCATTGCTTCAGATAAATACCGCTTCCGATTATTTAAATCTACCCAAAAGCTGATACTAGCTTTGGTTTTAGCCAAAACTTCTACGTATCCAATTTTATTGGTCAAGCTTTACTCATTTCCAAACAATCGTGTTCACACACAAACAGAGATCATGGTGAAAATGGTCAAAATGGATTCAGGAGCACTCAAAACATACACTCGAGGAAGTAAATATTATACGTTTGAGTTTTGTATGCAGTTATATCATGTTCATCACACAGGTTTCACACCCAGATATCTAAATTCTCTTGGAGGGGATTAAAATACTGAAGATGCACAATATTCTGTTATCGAAACGAGACAGATGTTGAAGTGAACTATCATTAAACCGAAGAAATAAATGGCATTAGTGGGGTTTATTAGCGAGGGATAAAATTTTAATCAATTTCTAAAGTTTCCGGGTTATTGGAAAAAGCCGATTAGAGAAGCGAATGAATCGAGCATCCAGTTTAGATAAAATGCAAATCCAGTCGTTTTTTCGGTAATAATTACGAAGGAAAAGTGGCTCAGGAAGATAGGGAAAGTGGTGGTACACAGTTATGTTAATCACAATAATAACCATTTCCCTTTGCGTTTCAACAGTCTTCTTAGATACAAATCTGCTAACATTTACACAGGCTTTTACTGATAGCCAGCCGTGTTTGAATTTCGCATGCGTGAGGTAAACTTAAAGTGTTTCTTTATTGCCATCTCTTAGAAAATTAAAAAAGGAAACCCATTATTATTGCGAATTTTCATCAACCTAGAAGCTATGCATGAAATTCCTAACAATTATTTCCATGGTTACATTCAGTGTTTTCAACAAAGTGTTTTAGTGAAAATTGTGAATTTTTCTGAATGGAAGAAACGTCCTATCTCTGCAGGATGAAAGCTGTAGAATTATTAGGACTGGAAAGCACCAAATAGGACAAAAAAGGTTCAGTAGAAATTATAAAAAAAACTAGTAAGCACGAGGGAGGAGAAGTACCTACCAACTGATCTGTGACAGTTGAATATTACTATATTATCACCAGTAGGTGTAGGGCCACCTTGGCTCATCCTCCACTCCTCTTACAAGGACCCGAAAACTGCTTTTCCGCCATCTTGGATTTTAGGTGATCAAGTTGCAATTCGTCGCACATCTGACACACATCCGTCGCACATCTGTCGCACATCCGACATACATCCGTCGCACATCATTTGTGCGACTATTGTGCACAAATGTGTGATGTGCGACGGATGTATGCCGAATGTGGGATCGATGTGCGACGGATCTATGTCGGATGTGCGACGAATTGTGACGTCATCACCTGAACTCCGAAATGGCGGAAATGCGGTTTTTCTGGTCCCTGTAGCAAGATTGTTGGGTGAGCCAAGGGGGGCATATAGCTACTATCATCAAACTGTACTCTGAAGAAATATTGAAATAATTTCGTCAGTATTTGTTCAAATTGACTGAGATTGCAGGAAATGCAATATTTTTTTAATTACAATCAAATGTGAATTGGCAAATCATTCCAAACATAAGGTAGAAATAGGTCAGCTTATCAAATATCGATAAACACTGATAGACTCTTGGTGAATTCCAAGAGCTGATACAACTGGAACTATTATTTCTCCTTACTTTTCAGAAAAATATCATGATTATTTGGTGAGGAATCCTCTACATATATTTCGCCGCTGTCTCAAATCTGAAGCGAATTTCATCCCGGATAAGAGAAAACAGGTCAACTTTGTTCAAAAAGGTAGTAACCTGCAACAATTCCAAGGCGTGCAACATGTAATTCAAGTAATCTTAAGATAGTCCCTTCCAAACTGAAAAATAAAACGATTTTAATCCGTTAAACGAACCAGTGTAGCGATTCGATTTCTTTTCGTTGTGGCCGAGTTGTCGCCGTTTGTCTTCGTCAGTTTGCAGCGGCTACGACAGACACTAATGTTGCGAATGGTATCGATCGAAGACGGCCTCTTAACTGCTCCGATAGGCGGATGTATAAGAACGCAGGGCTGCTACACACAGTTGCCCCTAGGACATCATGCCAGCACCTCTTTACGTCTAGACATAAACTTGTTATATATTCTTAGCTGCTAGAGGAAATGGGAAACTCAAGTTCTTTCACCCGAATTGGGTTTTGATTTGATTATTGATACTCCTCTTCGCTATTTGAATTTGATAAAAAAACGACGAGTACTTTACTGGTTATTGCAAATTTAGAATATATTCACCCCTCCCTCTAACTATTAGTTCTTGCACCCTGAGAACCCTTACTCCCTACTCCGTAGAATAGTTTTCCGCCATTTGAACTTCAAACTTTGCAGTCTGCTTCTTATGAAACAACTTTTCAATCATAATTGCCTCTATTGTAATGTTTCACAAGTTTGACGCGTCACCTGGGGATGAAGCAGAGAGCTATCGAAACATATAGCTAACAAATGAAACATAAAATTAATGAATATTAGAAAGGTTATTAGGAAAACTGGCCCTTAATTTCAGAAAACTTCCAATCTAAGAACAATAATTTGTGAATTCGTTCAGCGATGTGACGGTTGACTAGTGGTGGAGATATATTTAGTTCCTGTTCGGAATTTCTTTCGCGCTTATTGCCGGCTACATATCGTTTAGTGAAGAATTGTGTGCTTTTTTGGCAGAAAAATCTTGACGAGTGCATGAGAAGTATTTGAAATATGAAAGATGAGTACAACAGCAACATAAGTAGGTATACATCAAACATACATTTAATATGATAACCAATGCTTTTCCTTCAAAAGCAATTTTCGAAACGATAGCAGTAGTATTTCAAAATTAAAAGCAATTACTGTCGGCTGAAAATTGGCTTACAATTTCTCAGATTTTAGTAGTTGAAATAGACGGGTAGACGGAATAGGCGGGTTCGGGTGGTGTCAGAACCCGCCTATCCCACTACTGATTTTGAATGCATTTCTTTCGATTCACGTGCAGTTATTTTTTTAGTGTGAATGTTTTTTGAATTTGGAGTTCCTATAATAGAACAGAAGTTCTTGGCCAGACGTTCTTGAACAGTCATTTTTATTGAAAAGTGTTCTCAATTGAGCAATTGAAAATTTGAAAATCTTGGGCCGATTAAAAAAAAACATGAAACTGAGGAAAACCTCATTGAACAACCCTGTAGGTATACGATGACAGTACTCATTGTTCCAGTAAATTTTATGACAACTTGTACAAAACGAACAAAAGAAAACTATCGTATTAAACTAATGTTTATGCAGTGCCGCGGCGGGCAAACAACAAGTCAAAACAAAACATTTCATTACAACACTGCTGGCATAAAACCAACAAAGCCTTCTTTTCATTATACCTTCTTTCTGCGTTGTAGCATTTTTAACATTAATGACACTTTTTACACTCTGTACTTTAGTTGCACGCCCGACTCGAGCCAGTTGTGCGAACGGTGAACGTTCGTGAGATATTTGCAACGTTCTAGCGGTTTTATTGTCTAAAAAGTCGTGAAGAGAGGACTCTATTTGGGTTACTTTCTGCTTATACCATTCACGTACACAACCTTACGTTATTTTGAGGTAAAAAAAACCCTCAGCAAAAAAAATCTTTTGTGTGTATAATCGACCTTTTGCTTTCTAGAGGAAAAAACAGAACCTTTTATGCGTTGTATGTTCAGTTTGCGTACGTTCTCGTTATTAAAGTTTACTGGGAGAATTTAGGCGGATTCTTTTTATTAAATTCAAGACTTGAAACTGAATCGAGCACTTTTCAACGTTTACTGCATGTTAAATGTATGTGTTATGACGTCACAAGATGTTTGCGTAATACAGCCTGACCTAGAAAATTTGTTTTTTATGCTTATTATCAACGAACGAAAAATAGCGATGGGACTTCATTAAGTTCCACAAACTCTTTGAGCCTTAAAGTGATAAGTGATGTTGATGGAATATAAAAAAAGTTTTTATAATAATTGTAGCTATTATAGAACTTAATTTTCAAACATCGCATATACAGTGGTTTTATTAATCAAGATTGCGAAGGAAATCGGTGTTACCGTATATGCATTGTATAGAATAATATTTAGTTATCCATATGACGACCCCTTCTCCCAATGCATGAGGAGAAGCACAGCCTGGTATGCAAGTTAGAGCTACTGATTCGAAACTGAAGCAGTGGGTAGCTTTCGGTCTCGTGCGACTAGGGAATTCTCATGCTGAGCGGTTTTAGTAAGTAGAACAACTGTCCTTAGTGGGGGTGACCTTATGGAAAGGTAATGTTGTTTCATGGGTCATCTTTATGGGCTACATGCGTTATCTTGTTGCCTCAGGTACCTCCTTAAATCATTCAGTATTCCCAAACAATTCTGTGTAGTGGTTCCTTTGGAAACAAGTTCAAATAAAAATATAATGATACATAAAAATTCTTGCTGGTTATGATTACTTGATGAATTATCAATGTTTTTTATCGTTTTTGGAATTCTTTTCTGATAGCAATTCAAAAAAATATACGTTTGAAAAATCGACACTACCGTTCTGGGCACATTTCGATTTATTTGATATTATTTCGGCCACTCACGTACAGTTTCAACTGTGTCATTCGCGAACGAACGACCCAAAACTATCTTAACAGTCAACTAGTTCCTTCTCGTAATTGCACTAGAGTTCGCGAACGACCGATCTACTGACTCGGCATTCAGTTTGGAAGCGACCGAGATCAAGTAAATTAGTGAAAGAACTGGGAGTTATTTCGAGATCGACAGTCGAGAGATACCTGAATTAGAGACCAACGACAAAGATCAATCTCTGCATCATTGACTCTCGTTCAGTTGTATTTATAATAGTCGTTTCAAGCTAAATTTTTTTTTTCTGTAGATTCATAGGGGCAGCGATATGATACGGAAACACTTAATTTTTATAATTCCATGTAATTGCACAAAGGTAATACCTAAGGTAACAAAATATGTTGTCTTAACCGGGACTGTAAAGAAAATCTTTATAAAAAAGGCGAGAGTTGTAAAGGCAAGGTCGGTACGCTACAGCTAAGATAAAAAATATTCCAACAAAACACTCTGGAAGAATAATAGGAAGACTCATAGCTGGCTAAAGGTTGAAGCTCCCATATCTGGCTAGCAGAACTGGGTGTGTGCTCTTCCAAGAGATGCTGAAGTAAACATTACCTGGATACTTACCAAATGTGCGATCTCTCTTACTTCACACGGACTAATCTCTTGAAAGAACACACATCAACTCTTAGACAGATCGATAGGTAAACGAATCAAAAATCAAGTCACCTGAAATCCAATGCGGTTGTGCTTTGGCTCGCTTCGTTCGCCAAAGCTTACTCGGGCGCTTCGCGCCCTCGCTTTTTCCTAATGTCAAACCGTTTATTCAGGTACATTGTACGAGTCTCATTTGAATAATCCGTAGAATGTACAGTGGGCGCCCTAAAAATCGGGACACTTATTTTTTTATGTTGTAACTATGACTTTATACCATCTGAGATAGCTATTTTTACAACAATGTCCAGATTATAATTAACAAGCAATATTACCAAGGAAACAAAATTATCAGAATAAGACACTCTCGTACATCACTTGCACGCAGAGCACGGAATATATAGAAGTTTTGATAAATAACCCACCATCTGATTAACTAATTATGAAGCCGTTGCACTGATGAGTTTGGCAGAACGAAATATTGTACAATATATGCAACTGACACCTTTGCAATATATGCAACTAATCACTTCTTTATTTAATTTGTCAAATTTGTTTAATAATATTTTTCTGGTGACATTAGGTTTTTATTTACACTTCGTTCTGGAGAACCGTGTGTAATGGATGCCAAGTAAAACAGTCTGGTATACAAGTTAGAGCTACTGATTCAAAACTGAAGGAGTGGGCAATTTCCGGTCCCGTGCGACTAAGCAGGTTTTGTGCTGTGCGGTTTCAGTAAGTAAAACAATTGTCATTAGTGGGGGGTGATCATATAAAAAGTTAACGTTATTTCATAGTTCACCTTCATGGGCTACAGTGACTATTTCCTACATGCGTTAACTTGTTGCCTCAAGTAACTCATTGAATCGTACAGTTTTCCCCATCAATTCTGTTTAGTGGTTCCTTTGAGATAATTTCTGGACGCGGACCTACCGTATGGTTTTTAAGGTATGTTAGGATAAACCTTGTTTGAGGGTTCCATTATTGATTCGTGATACAAAGTTTAGGACGTGTTATGCCTCTTTTGGTGTGTGCAGCCACTTGCGTATAGGGTGGCCCTGCGTCGTGCTATTCATGGTAATATCATAATGAGTGACATTGAATCTTGAGGCTGGTTTCTCGTTGAAGTTTGATGTTTTGAGCGGCGTATCCATTTCCCCCAAAAGAGGACAAATGTACTGCAAAAGAAGACATGTCTCACACCGTGTAGAAGAAGACAATGTGGTTCATCCCCCAAACAAAAAGTTAATGAATTAGATCGGACCTCACGTTGCCTAGATATTGCTCATGATAGTGCGTCTCACCGCCTAATGCTTTAAAGGTTGTTCTCACTAGAATGACCGGGTACCCAATTCTAATTCTTTGATTTGTGGTTAGATGATGTTGGTTGGACTTGACTTTATCATTGCAATTCACTTGTTTGTCTTGCCTCGACTTTCATTGTTATTGAAATCTTCTCCAGTTTAATCAATTATTTATTAAATGATTGAAGTCCATTTTAATATTGCATCTTTTATCATGACCATTTGGAAACGGCGGAAGGCCTTTTCG
>JAUIMX010000220.1:0-13760 GCA_033557805.1 Phaenonotum sp. SLE1380
AAGGGACAGAATAGAGCTATAACGAAATTCGATATATATCGAACGAGTCCGAACGAAAGGGACAGAATAGCACTGTTAGTCATCGCGAAGTCGACCAAATCGAGCGTACAAGATCACAGACAGGTGGAACAAAACAAAAGTTTTTAAAATAAAAAACTAAACAAAAGCTTGTAATATATAATTTCCATAAGCCTCTGTTCTTTGAAGATTGTATAATTCAATCTCAGGAATCTTATGTAGTCCAGAAGTCCAGATATTATTCAAGGCTACTTCCCTTTTTTAATTAAAAAATACGCATGTTCTTAAATGCCATAATATTGCAATTTACTTTTTATTGTCTTCTGATGTTTCCAAATGAAGCAGGTTGAAGGCGATGCATTCGTCAAATGGTCCTTCGATTTCTTTAATTAGAATTTCTCTCCTACCATTCCACATTCTGGAAGTATTCCCACAAAAACACATTTGGCGCAAGTCATTGCAAAAATGTCCCTATTTCTCTTCTTTTTTCCTCTAGTGCAATAATGAATATAGTTCACCATCACATAAAGAATTATTCCAAATTAGAAATGAGAGAAATCTTTTTGTTTTATTAAAATCAAATGCTTATTTTTTATTCTATTATTTAATTATATTTTATATTGTATGTTTTCACATCTAATGTACGCGATTATGGCCAATACAAATGAATATATCTGTAGAAATAGGCTAACCAAAGTTTCAACAAAAAAAAACAATAAAAAATATTTAAAAACTCATTTTAGAAATATTACTACAAAATTATGAAAAAAAAACAAGAATAAATTAATAAATAAAATTATTATAGAAAAATATTTTTAATTCGTTTGTTGATAATAACTTTTGAGTTTTTTCTGTTGTTCATTGATTAATAAATAAAAAAATTTCAAATATTCCAACTACTATTTCAAAGCATAATTTTAAACTCCCAAAACCGTGTTCAATATGTGACCTAAATATCAATGAAGCGAAAAAATTCCAAATATTTATCATCCCAGTATTCACGTGAAAATAAACTTTTACTACCTGTACCCCAAAACCATTTTGGCAAAGAAGATTAAGGGTTGAAAGCATCAACTGCCTTACCTGCAGGTAACATGATTTTCATATAGGGTGCTTTTGACATATATGTGTTCTAAATCAAATAAAATAGATTTGAGGTTCCAGTTCAAGGGTTACTTGGATATTTCAATATGTAGCTTTCGACCGTACCGAAAAAAACGAATTAAAAGAATTTAGATTTTTTCTTCATGAACTTTTTGATCTTCCAGGCGTTATTATTTTTCGAATTTGAAAACAATTTTTCATAAAAATTTTCATTTAGTTCTTCAAGGAGCGAGCCGCTTGCGCTTGTTTGACGTGTTTGTTTCATCAGATTATTCACATTCCTGTATACTATTTACATTCCTATCTTAGTATATTAAAACACTACAATGAGACATTGTAACAAGTGCATTTTATACTATTTTTTCTATTTCGGTTCATTTATTTTGATAAAAACTCGAAAAACGAATTAAGTATAATATGCAGCTGGTGACTCATTTTTTTTTGTTTCCAACTGTCTTTTTACAGACAGTACTGTCTTTTTACAGAAAGTTGTCAAAATTCACTCTTGTAAAATTTTCGTTACAAAAATCAAACTCGAAGAATTTTTATGCATTTTCTACTTATTATGTAGTGGTACTACCAGATTTTTATGATTTTCGATAAATATATTATTGTTATTATTATTAATTGGTTTTGATTTCGGGAAGCGGACAAGTTTAGAGATAGAAACACACTGTTTGCTAACGTTTCGGTTATAATTGCAATAACCTTCTTCAGAGCTTACAGTAATATTATCTCGTGTTATTATTCTTCAAATACATTCGGTTTCCCTCATCGATCACCTTATTAATTTCTTTGTACACGGCCATTTGACGTATATTATTATTATTGTGGAACAGAAAAAGCTGTCACAGTGACAATGACAATTCTCATAAAATAATCGCGAATTTGTGAATTTAAATATTTTTTCTATTGAACACGCGACTAAATTTCCAACAATTTTAGAACCACTGGTCTAAAGTGACGCATTTAGCCATAATACCTTTTGAGATTTAAGATAAAGTTTTTTATCAATTGAAATTACAATAATTAGATACTTGTAAATATTTGTGCTCAAATAAAAAAATCTCGAAAAAAATCAAAACAATAATCAATAAAATTTGTTTTATCTTGATTCCTGCTGATCTTTAAATACGATGATAATAAAAAACAACCGAGAAGAATGAAAACATCTTCCCATTGTATAAGGCTAAGATACAATCGTGAGAATGTCTGAACGTGTACAAAAACTTGTCAGCACATTGTTATTCAGTTGTTTTTATTATAATCAAAATAAACAAGATTGCCATAAAATCTGTTTAATTTACATCTTTAATAAATTTAACATTTTGCTCTTAAATTAACCAGGGTTTTCCTAATTTAAAAATTAAATTTTTATTAGGCTTAGACACAATAATAGAGATCCTCCTTGAAATATTCGCATTTAAAATTTAAAACGTATACCGCGTAGCAGTGATTTATGTGTAGCATTTTCATGACCTCTAAATCAAACAAAATTACTCGGTTGGCCTTTGAAATTCCATATTCTTTCCATCATTTTCATAACAATGTAAAAACCGTCCTACATTTGCCAAGACCTGCAGTTTTATTTCTGGAAGAATGCATCATAATTAATCGCAATTTTTAATGATTATGCTATATTTATTGTGAAAAAAACCGCATAAGTGATACGTTCCGGCGACCTATTTTTAGCTCACTTGTAATTCTGCGGTTTCCAGCGCAATATTTGCAATAAATATAGGGTTCACGCCCAAACTGACGTTTAAATGACAGTTGATACCATTGAGTTCAAAATAAAAGTAGATGGCTTCGCTATTAAAAGGCTTTAGATACTATTGAGTTGAAAATAAAAGTAGATGGCTTACGTTAAGCGATCCTCTCTTTTATACACCTTTATGGAATCTGACGTTTTTGGAGGCTTATTGTGGCGATCACGTACAAACATTACAGCGAGAATTATTCATTATTTACCCAAACTACTTCCAATTATCGGTGTACGCATTATTCACCCATAATCACTATCTACACAAAAGGTTCTGTCACCTTTGGAATCCTATTGTTATTCACACCTAGGTCATTAATCTTGAGATAATCCGCGCTGCTTTGACTTGCACTCACAAAAATCTTGCGGGTGAATGTTTTGCATCTAAGGTGTGAGATGCACTTTGAATTGTTGATGGGAATTCTTATCAAGATGGCTTGTAACGAATTCCTTGTTGTATTGATTGTGTATCAAGTAAAATTGATATGAATTAAGCAATAATGGTCACGTTAATGTGGATATATGTTGGTCGCGTGTTTGGAATTTAACATGGCCAAACACGAAAATTGTAACACGTGCCCATTGTAGTTATTTTCAGACTGACCGAGTTTGTCCACGTGGCTCATGGCAAATAATCACGCATCGTCAATAAGATATTAATTTTCATGTTATTAGCTGTTCCTTGCTTTTCGCAATGAAAATTTTCAACATACATTTGTCATTATACATTTACTTTGAAACTGCCTCTATAAATTAGATACAAATATTATTGTACTAGAAATACTGTTAATGTGAAAAACTTTGTTGATTAGACGCAAATTGTGTGAAATTTTGTAGTTGACAACCATTACAGTACAAAATTTTTACAATGGTTGTCAAAGCCCACTTTTGTAACCAAAGATTATCATAGTAAAATTAACAATAAAGTAAAATTACATCTATGTATAATAGAAGTAAAATTGCAGTATAAGAATGTAAAATTAATTCTTCAATGTATATTTACATATAAGATTTGTGGGTTTACAAAGAAGAAGAGTAAATTTACATATAAATGTGTAACTTGATATGATGATGAGTAATTTTACCTATTTAAAGTACAATTACTCATCATCATGTCAAGTTACATATTTATATGTAAATTTACTCTTCTTCTTTGTAAACTCACAAATCTTATATGTAAATATACATTAATGAATTAATTTTACATTCTTATACTGCAATTTCACTTCTATTATACATAAATGTAATTTTACTTTAATGTTGAATTATTTTTCCTCTGATTCCGTTTATTCTTGTTTTTTTTACTGAGTTAATCAATATAATATTTATCATGATTTTGCACCATAATTCCAGTCACTTTTTACTGTGTAGATAGTGAACTAAGAGTTATTTGGTGATAATAGATACCGGTAAGTTTCGAAAAATCACGTACTGCGTGGAAGCGAAAAATCATTTCCGGAGTGCGGTGCGTAGTCAATTTTTCTATTTTTCTTTTAGTATACACTAGCCAAAACACGTTTTTTACGAATTAGAAGTTGTATCCGTAGTGCTTTTCAGTGTTTCTACGGAAACAAGCTAAACTTTATAGGTTATAAACTTTTAAGTCATTAAATTTTAACAGCATACTGCGACTTATGGACTTGCTTCCAACGAGAAAAAGAAATTGAATTTTTTCGCAATATTTCAACGAATTTCAACTCGTATATGCATTTTAGTGCCCACATAGCAAAAACAATAAATCTCCTAACGGTAAAATTGCATTACGTAATAACTCCACAAGAAATATTAATTATTCCATAGCGACTAGTTTATAAATATGGTTATGACGTATCTCAAGCGTTACAAACAAAATAGTAAAATCTTTTCAACCATGTTGGTAATAAATTTCAAGACGCACAATCGGGAATATGTTAATTAAGTTGTTATATGAGTAAACCTGCTGTAAAATCAAGCAACTCGCGCATCTTAGACAAAAGACGGCGAAAAACATTCACATAACCTTAAAAAAATTAATTTCGCAATTCTAATGTCGAATTGTGAGTGACATTTGTATTATCGGAGAGTTTTTTTATCTGCTTATACAGTCTTAACCCAAATAGGTTACGTAATCGAAAGACAGAAATTTACATAGAAAAGAGTGATCCGCAATTTATTAAGACGGCAGATGTTTCATAATTCGTTTAAAAATAGCAATATCCTAACTCAAGATAGAGAGAGACATAAGCTATACCTCTGTTTGCAAAAAGTGGACATTAACCTCGATTCCAAACACGTTTCTCTTTAAAATATTGCTTTTCAATAGGCTGGGTTACGTGACTCACTACCGGAAATGCAAATCATCAAGAACTTATGTCGGGCTTCGACACTTTATTAAAGTCTCTTTCGATTTAGCTATATGGCGAATATATTGAGTGTTTTTGAAGGTTCTATTAACTTATACCCATGTTGGAAAGCTAATATATTATATTTTCCTAGTAATGGTTATATCGACAGGACTCATTTTATGAGTTTCTGTAAGGATGATAATGTTTTTTCGAAGCCAAACGATATAATTCAAAAAGTAAAATACAGGGTGCACTCCAAGCGTATCAGCAATTCTAAACAAGTTAAAAAATACGTAATTTCTTCGTTTAGAAATGGAAATTATTTTGTTGAAAATGTAATCACCAATGATTTACTAATGCCCGCCGCGCACGACACTTGTTTCGTTGCTGGATTTCTAGCCGCTGCTCTTTTGTTATACTCTTTCCAGGAATATTGTATAATTATTCGTAGTATTTGTATTTAGAATGTAGAAGAAAGAATTTTTATTATTATTTGAGACCCCGAGAAATAAAATTATTAAAGAATAATAGCTAGGATCAGAGAACCAAAAATTTAATATCATAAAAAATTAATAATATGAATGAATATATGAAAAAATATATATCTTTGGAAGGAATAAACTTTGTTATTAGTGTATATCAAGAGAGTTGAATTTTGAATCGTAATTTTCAACTTATCGATGCAAGAACGGAAAGAAACCATTTTACCAAGAATATCACCTATGTTATTAAAATTTTAACGCAAGGAAGTGTGTCAGATTACTTTCGTGAGTGTGTAGGTATATCGGAATCAGTTTTTGTAGGCAGAACGCACAGGGGCGTCGAAATGAGCCCAAAGCAACATATAAAGTCGACACAGATGTGGAAGTATCAGTTTTCGAAGATAAAAGTTTTAAAAACTTGAGACCGCAAACTACTTTCCAATAATTAAGTGCCACCCACTCGTTCTAGCCTGCTGGATTTTAAATTTCGAACTAGCTCGTTTCTTGATGGAAAAAGATATGAAGCTATTAGGAATAACAAGGAATACTAAATGAAATCTTTAGATATGAATGAACTACTTACTATCTGTGAAATTAGATAATCTATACATGTTTATGATCCAATTTTCTTTTATTGATTTTTCTATTGAATTTAAAGATATTTTAGTGTATAAAGATGTTACATCAGGTGATAACACAATATGAGAAGGTTTAATTTTCTGATTTCTACTTTTTTTATTAATTCAATAAATTTTTTGATTGAGAAGATTTTTTGTTGTAAGGTTTTACTTATTTATTCATCACATTTGGTGGTAATCAAGTTTTCATTTTCAGAAATTCTTTAGTTTCATTTTTTAATTTGATGTGAAGTTTAACGTGTATATTTTATTTTAATATTCCTTTGTGATTTTTATCTATTTTTTAATATTATTACTTAACAATATGAATAATGGTATTAAAACATTAATAAAAACCACAAAAGAACATTAGAATTAAATATAAACGTAAAAATGTTGAACACTAAAAAATAATAAAAACACATAAAAAATTTTTAAATGAAGATACTACGAATATGATTGAAAAAACTGTAATAATCTTATTGGAAAATTGTATAAAGGATTGAAAATTAGTGATGAAATAAAAAATTATTAATTTACGAAAAATTCAAAGCAATATCGAATATATTTTTCAACTAAAATACACAAAGAAAATCGTTCTTCCAGACCTACTGTCAGTTCTATTGAAGCTTCGACATATAAATTATCCAAATTTCTAAGTATACAGTAGGCTCTCGATATTCCAACAAATACGCTACCATGACATTGTCGTATTAAAGAAATTTATAGATTATTGGACGTATCATTAAAATATGCTGAATATCCTCCACGGCGAAGGAAAATCTTGATAATATTGTTTAAATTGGTTAAAAAACCCAAGACGCATTTTTATTTATACATTTAACAAAAAACCAATTTTAAAAATTAAAAATGTTAGTAATTATTTAGTTTAAAGAAAACTGTTAAAACATAGATCTAAATAAACAACACACTGATATAATATATTCAAGTGAGATATTACAGCCGCGATGCTGTCAGATTATAGATCATGTCGGATTAAAAAACGTCAAACTATCGAGAACTACTGTAATATTACGAGTAAAACATTAGGACAAAAAACTTTTCCAATCGAAAACTGCATTAAATTATTAAATAAAAATAAAATATAGAAAATTGAACATTCTCATCTCATTTCATCTCTTGATGTAGCATCATTTAATACAAAAATATTAAACAAATTTGACAAATTAATTCTGCAACTGATCTCTTCCTCAAAATTAATTTGTCAAATTTGTTTAATAACAAATACGTTGAGAGCAAATTATCTGCTTATATGGCAATTTATCCACCTTTAATGCAAAAATACCTCCATATTTATAATCGATGGTAGAAAAAACAATAAAAATACTAATATTTTGAATAGTCAATATACAGAAGGCTATAAGTAACAAGTAGTTACATTTGTTCTTATTTAACCTATGACGATTGAACAGCAGATAATTCTTTTTAAAATGTAGAATTATTTGAAGATGTTCAAAGTAATGATGCGCTGAGTCGGTGATGTTAGGAATCGAGTCGACTTGGTTACTTTTTAAAAAGAATCGAGTCTGGACTCAAGTCCAACTACTCGAGTACTTGAGAAAAGAATCGAATCTGGACTCGAGTACAAGTACTCGATTAGTTGTACTCGAGTATTGGAATAAGAATAACTTCTGAACTCAAGTATTTGTAAATGAAATCAAAGCGGTGAACTCGAGTATTTGAAAGAATGGATTCTGAACTCAAGTACGAAACCTAAGTGCCTTGGAATTTATAATTTTTTTATCACTGGATAATTCACGATATTTCCTATTTTTACAAGAAAAAAGTTTTAAATTGATATTTCGTTTATAATGAACGTCTCCAGATATTTTTGATTTAATTGATAAACGATCTCGTCATGTAACTTCAAGTGTCTTAACAGAAACGCCATGCTCGATCATGCAGGTGCAGGCGTTTTCAATTAAACGATTTTCTAATCCATATATGCTTGTTTTATTAATTTGTTATTCAAATTAATACCTTCAAACTGCTATAGGAGACCTAATATGAGACCTCTTCCATCCAGTAGGAAAAACGCTGTGCATCAAGCAAAGAAATAATTTTGTGTGTAAAGTATGGTAATAAAGATTAGTGATGCGCCGATTCGAGTAGACTCGAGTAAGGACTCGATTCTCGCAAGTACTCGTTGTACTCGAGTATCATTTCCAGCGGACTCGAGTTGTTGGGACTCGAGTACTTTCAGATACTAGAGTACTAGAAGTATTCGAATGCAATCAGCGCCTGATTAACCAGGGGCTGCCCCGAGCCCGACGAGCTCCGGGGGCACCACATGCTATTAAAAAAGTTAAGAAAGCATTTCTGTCGAGGACCTCTTATCATCAAGCCCCAGGTCTCTTCAAGGCTCAATCTGGCGCTGCACACACGAAGTTTCAGCGAGATCGGTCGGAAAATAAATCTATAATCAAGTCGCCTAAAATCTAATGCAGTTATGCTTTGGCTCGCTTCGATCGCCTAAGCTTACTCGGGCGCTGTGCGCCCTCGTTTTTTCCTACTGTCAAACCATTTATTCAGGGAACATTCTATAATAATTTTTCATTCAAATTAAAATAAAAATTAAAATGTTATTCTTGGTAGTTTACCTACGAATTGATAAATAATTTTAAAAATATTATCGCCGTTTTGTAACCTTTAATAGTATTGTCAGCACTCTTTTTTCTTTTAAACACATTTGAATTTTATTAAATACCAAAGTATTAAAAGACAAATCACTAAAAGTACTCTAGGTAAACGCGAATTGAGTTCGTTGGCAAATCCCTAGTACTCGAGTACACATATGAAGTTCAAATACTGGAGTACGTGAATAAACGGTGTGACCGTAGGAAAAAGCGAAGGCGCGCAGCACCCGAGTAAGCTTTGGCGAGCGTAGTAAACCAAAGCATAACCGCATTGAATTATAGGCTACTTGATTTCAGATCTATTTACCGACCGATCAGGCTGCAACTTGGTGTGTGTTTTTCTTAAAGGTGCTACTAACTAAATATAACCTCGATACGCGCTAATATTTCTGACTTTGCTTGGACTATTCAAAGAAACCTCGTATCTTCCCTTTAGTATGAATCCGTTTCAAAAAATTCAAGTTGTGTTTTAAAAATCTTTCAAACTTCGGAAAAAAGAAGAATGGTATCAAGTCACCAACCTACCACAACCCGAGTTGAATTGTTCATCAAATCACCAGTAAGAGCTCTAATGATAAAATTATTAACCAAATCAGTTTCGTTCATGAGTCAGACTGAAGTCAACTGAGACATGTTTAGTTTCAAAAATGCTCTGTTAAAAATGTTTTAACTAAACTCTGATGAACAAATAGGCAATAGCGGTCACACGTCTGAAAAAGGTTCGTCATCCGTGCTCTAAACTTACCTACTATCACCACACTAGTACGTAATAGGTAGGGCAGTTGGTAGATTCAAGCAACTCTATCCAATTGCAAAATCATACAGCCTGACTCCTGTGAATGCAGACAGACTGTATTGAATCTTCATAAGACTTGAACTAACATGTCCTTGTCAAAGATGGTATCTATTGCTGAGTTCATCAGTAAAAATTACCCTCCAACAAATGCAGAACAGGTCACTTATGCAAGTATACTATCTAACACCTAACAGTGATGTACATGAAAGAACTCAAACACCATACCTTAACGATTCCATCAACGAAATGAACAGTCTTTCTTGAGAAGGTGAAAGACCATCCCAACAAGATTGTAGAATATGCAATTATTCCCCAAATAATCGGCCCTCGCAGACACTCGATGTCAATGCGAATTGAGTTCGCTAGCAAGTCCCTGGTACTCGAGTACACTTATGGAGTTCAAATACTCGAGTACTTGAATAAACGGTTTGACCGTAGGAAAAAGCGAGGGCGCGCAGCGCCCGAGTAAGCTTTGGCGAGCGAAGCGAGCCAAAGCATAACCTCATTAGATTCCAGGCGACTTAATTTTAGATTTATTTACCGGCCGATCTGGCTGAAACTTGGTGTGTACAGCGTCGGATCAAGCCTTGGAGGGTCCTGGTGCCTGATATTTAGAGGCAAACTCGGTTTCTAAACTTTTTTAATAGTATGTGCAGCTCCAGCTAGTCCCCTTGTTGATCCGGCGCTGATTGTATTTGAATATTTAGAACACTTGAGTACTTCCCGTAATCGAGTACTTCAAGTACTCGAGTACCTGAAAGTACTCGAGTCACAACGATTCGAGTCCGCTGGAAATGATACTCGGGTCCAACGAGTACTTGCGAGAATCGAGTCATGACTCGAGTCTACTCGAATCGACGCATCACTACAATAAAAAGAAATCTAATCAAGAGAAAAGTAAACTCTTAGAGGAACTTTGAAGCCCTCTAGCGGCCAGGCCAAACCAAGCGATTTAGCACAAAAATTTATCCCATATATTTGTCTTATTTTGGTCCCCAGTCAGTCTTGAACCATTACCCCTCATTTTTCTGACACCCTGTATGTTTTATTTTCATTAATTTGTTATTCAAATTAATACAAAAAATAAAATGTTATTCTTGGGAGTTTACCTATGAGCTAATGAATAATTTTAAAAATATCTCGCCGTTTTATCCCATATATTTGTCTTATTTTGGTCTCCAGTCAGTCTTAAACCATTACCCCTCATTTTTCTGACACCCTGTATGCTTTATTTTCATTAATTTGTTATTCAAATTAATACAAAAATTAAAATGTTATTCTTAGGAGTTTACCTATGAGTTAATAAATAATTTTTAAAATATCATCGCCGTTTTGTATCCTTTAGTTGTATTATTAGTACTCTTTCTTTTAAACACATTTGAATTTTATTAAATACCAAAGTATTGAAAGACAAATCACTAAAAGTACTCGAGGGTAACTCGAATGGAGTTCCCTAGCAAGTCCATGGTACTCGAGTACACTTATGGAGTTCAAATACTCGAGTCTACTTGAATAAACGGTTTGACCGTACGTAAAAGCGAGGGCGCGCAGCGCCCGAGTTAGTTTTGGCGAGCGTAGCTAGCCAAAACATAACCGCATTAGATTTAAGCGACTTGATTTCAGATTTATTTACCTGCCGATCTGGGTGAAACTTGATGTGTGCAACGCCGGATCAAGCCTTGGAGGAGCCTAGAGCCTGATGATAAGGGGCCTTCGGCAAATTCGATTTCTAAACTTTTTAATAGCATGTGCAGCCTCAGCCCCCTTGTTAATCCGGCGCTGATTGTATTCGAATATTTAGAACACTTGAGTACCTCTAGTTTTCGAGTACTTCAAGTACTCGAGTACCTGAAATTACTCGAGTGCCAACAACTCGAGTCCGCTGGAAATGATACTCGAGTACAACGAGTACTTGCGAGAATCGAGATTTGACTCGAGTCTACTCGAATCGGCGCATCACTACAATATACAGAAGTCTATAAGTAAGAAGTATTTAAATTTGTTCCTATTTAACCTAAGTTGACAATTGGGCAGCAGTTGGTACTTTCTAAAAATCAAGAGTGATTTGGAGATGTTCAAAGGTGTAAAGCATGGAGTTAAAAAAAATAAATTAACAGATCAGGCGATGCCTCTAATGAAACAACTCAGGAATGAAGTGTTTCTAATCAAGTAATTATTTATTTACAGAAAGCATCCGATTGCCGCAGAGATTTCTAAATTAGGTTCTTACTTAATCAAGTTGATGGTAACACAAAATGCTTTTTATACAAAAATGGTAGTACGTAATACGAGTTTTTCCATAATTTATTTAACCTTAAATTGATAAATAATCACTGCAGAAGAGTATTCTGTTGCATTTATTGAATTATGTCATTAACATTCTTGTTTTGGATTAAGTTATTTTATCTGCCAAGTATAATTATCCAATAACATCTTCCGACGCGACGTGGGGGAGGTTGTTGTCTTCGTGACATTGAATTTTTCAAGAACGTTTGACACCATAAGTCACGAGGTTTACTTGTCTATTCTACATCATATTAGGCTAGGCTCTAATTCGTTTAGGTAAATTCGCTTTTATTTATCTAATAGAGTGCGCAGGGTGTACCTCAAGGTTCAGTCCTGGGTCCCTTTTTTTACAATCTACACCAGCTGATTCGTTGAAGTATTAAAACATTCTGAGTATCAATTATATGCTGATGTAGAGACATATCGTTCCTTCTGATCATCTAGTATCTATCAGGTAAATTTACTACTCAACAATAGTTTTCGTCATCGGGAACATCTCAAATCAAGGTTGAACTTGAGCATTGATGGCGTGCGACTGTGGCTGTCTGAGATGGTAAGAATCTGGGGTCATATATTGATTCGGGATAACGGTTTCAAAAACCCATATCGATATGTTTTCAACGGGCATATGGAAACCTACAATGTTGTACAGGAATAGGGAATATCTTGGTGAAAAAGTTAGACTCAAACTATGTAACAATTATTGAATACAAAAACTTCAAAACTCCTGCCTCAGATTCATTTATGGCATATGAGAAATTTATCAACGAGGTACGTCTTTCATTTAATTTCATTTAATTATTGCGTGTTTTATTATTTAATTTGATATGTAGAGTTTCTGAAATTACCATTTTTCTTATAATTGTTTTTCATGTCGAAAATTTTTGTGTTGTAATCGAAATTATGTTTTAAAACTAATAATTTCGATAACAGCAAATCAAAAATTTTAGACATAGAAAACAATTATAAAAAAAGACTAAATTCAGAAACTCTACATATCGAATTAAATAACACATGAATTTTCACAACAGATGCTTAAAATTTATCTAATTAAAATATAGTCTTGAGAGAATTTTTTTACAAACTTTAAAATACATAAATAATAAAAACAGCTTTCCTAAAGTATATCGGGTGTTCACGGTAACTTTCCACCTACAATTATTTGAGAAACTGATGATTATAGGGTAAAATGAATTTATGAGCCCTATGTGACTGCTAGGGGGACATTAATCTAAAATAATTTCAAGTTGTATGAACTTCTGGTTTGACAGGAAGTGGTATTATCTTTCTTTACTGAATAGGGAAGGTGGTGTTTGTGGCTTATATTTGAATAGCTCTTGAAGAGGGCTTTCCAATGAGGTATAATTGTCAGGCCTACTACATGCCATTCATGCGCTATTCATATTTTTCTTTTAATTAATGTCAATTCAGGGAGTTTGAAAAAAAATTTTTTTGTACCTAAAAGAACTAAATGATATTTGGTGATATTACTAACAAGATGTTAGGTATTTATCCTATGATAAATAGTTCAAAACTTTTGCCATGGCACTCTAGATAAAAATCTCTTCATATTATAAATTTCATATGTATGTAATTCAATTTTTTCAAATAGCATGCCATATTTTTCTCGTCGTATCCTTTTTCCCTGCTTTATTCCCTACATTTGTTACTAAGTACATCCTATACCTAAAGTTGTTATTTACCGAGAAAATAG